>PNEQ01097325.1:52380-63974 GCA_003012365.1 Medauroidea extradentata
AAATTGATGGGTGTCAAAGAGTAGGAAGCAGAGAAAAAAAAAGGCCACGGGCAGTCAGCCTAGATTGGGGGGGGGGGGAAGTAAGAAGCCGAAGTTATAGTAGTGGTAAACAAACGGGTGTCAGCTGTGGGCGGCAGAGAGAGAATGTTCTCACAGCCAGGTTCCTACATCATTACTCCTCTTCCTTTTCTTTTTCTCCCCCTTATCCCTCTTGCCAAGCTCTGTAGTAAAGCTAAAACCCTTAAAAGTTAATTTTGACATCTCATAATAAGCTATCCTTCCATGGGGAAGAAAGAAAGAAAAAGGCATCATTGTTCTCTTTTCCCCCTTCCCCATCTCCACCCAGAAAAGATATTTGACTGTGCTGGTGACCAGTTATCTTTTCATGGGAAAGGAAGGAAGAAAAAAAGAGTGTCATTCTTTTTTTTTCCTTCCCCCACCCCCTCAAACACACCCAGGGAGATAAAAAGGCAAGCTTACTGCTGTCACGGCATGTTATCTTAGGGGTGAGGGTATCTCAATGGCTAGAGGAAGAAGGTGGGGGGGGGGGGGCATGCTGGAAGTGGCTGGCACAGCAGAGCAAGGCACACTTGCGAGAGGCCCGAGGGCTGGTAGACAGCAAGCGACCTTGGCAGAGAAACAAGCCACCCCATCCCTCCTGGCCCGCCTCCATCCTCTCTGCCTTCACACTCTTAACCAGTGTGAATGTTATCTTTCCTCTCTCTTTTATATGTTGCCAGCTATGTTTCCTTTCTTCCCCCCTCCTTCCTTGACCCTTCCATCATAGCCATCCCTCGTGCTGTTTCACCGCTCGCTCGCTCTGCTCCATCCTCCCGTGTTTTTTTACATACTAGCGAGGCACTAATTTTTTTCCCCTGTAACTTGTTGCAAAAATCGTGGTACGCACTATACACGAGGGTGCACTATACACGAGTATATACGGTAACTTGAACATACAATTGGCTCAAGAAAGGAATTTTATATTTTTATAGTATAGTCCTGTTATAGCAAAGTTGATTGAATATTCATTATTCTAGATGTAACAACAGTAGAACCCCGATTTTACGAGAGTCTATAATTCTCGAAAATACTGTCGTAAAATCGAGGATCTCGGAAAATCGGGGTTTTTGTTTTAGCGAGACCCCGATTTAAAGAAACCCTCAATTTTACAGAAGTACTGTCAAGAACATGCCCTGTATTAATGTCTGACACTGTAAACCGAGGTTAAGCTATAAATAGTTAAAACTACAATTTCTTTAATTTTTTATCTCATTAAAATTTTTTTTAATAAAGATTTTCTGATGGTTCCTGATGATAGCCTCGTAAATTCGCTACTTCGTAAAATCCGGTACTCGTAAAATCGGGGTTCTACTGCACCAAGAAGAAGCTGAATCAACATTTTGTTTGAACCTCGTTAACATACAGAAACCTTATTTAAAGGCATTGCCTACTCGCGCGTGAGAAGTCCTAAAGCAACGGAGCTGTAAGGTTGACTTTGAAGCCTGCATCAAATGCTGTCACCTCAATGAGCCAAGCGCTGAACTAGCATGCAAGCTTCCCGTCGAACAGTTTTTACTATGTGACATTAAGCGGTGATCATATAATTTTATTGCTGGAAAGTCTGCAACTAAGGTCAATGCAGGCCGCAACCTGAGTTTCACGTACATCCAGTTAGTACATTTTGAAGTACAGCAGTCTGAAAAGACCGTTTTAGCCATGTTGGAGGACTTAGAAACAGTGCTTCAAATAAGTGTGGCGTCTTAACAATGAGGTTCCGACCTTGTCTGAAGTTTGTTCTCTTTTCCTATTTTGGCACAATGTGCATACGTTGAATATTTTAACAGAAAAAACCTGTTTACGAACACACTGTAGCGTATTTCAAATATGGGGTAGGCCAACGCCTTAATGGTAAAAACATTCTGTTATGTTAAAATGTGGCTTTAGTTTTAGCAGGCTGGCTTCAGCTCTTTATTTTAATAACCAAAAAATAGATACAATTGTTTAATTGTGTTGAAATGAACCAAAACCCCAACCACGTGATGTATGTATTACAATTTAATTGATTATTAGGCCACCACAGCAGTGTTCGACTACCTAGTAGGGAATAGGGCTTCACACTGCATGAGCAGCAATGCAATAATGTATTGAACTAAATAAAATAATGACAGTTACTCGTTGGAAATCGTGCTGTTATATTATAAAATTAACAAAACCCAGATACAAAGATATTTTTGGTATTAAAATACTAAACCCTATCCTTTTTCATGGACAGACACGAATACTGATTGCATAAAAAGTAATGAATAAAGTAGACTAAACCAGTATCAGAGATAAGATGATTTTGACATTGCCTGTGTCTTAAAGTGATACATTTGTAATGTTAGTTAACTAGGCATGATGTGAATAAAACATTCCTCCAAAGGTTTCTAAATTTATATGAATTATTAATAAGCAATATACCGTATTTACCCATGTACCACCCACCCTCATGTAAGACCCATTCTCCACATTTTCAATAAACACTCAAGAAAATAGACTTGGTTTTACTGTAGCATTATTTAATTGCCTTTGTTAAAAGCATGTACTACACTCTTTGCAGTTGTTCGTACTAGAGAGAAGTGTACTGTGGCTCATTCTGGCGGAGCAATGAATCACTATCTCCAAGTCTTAGTTCTCCACCCAACTGCACGCCACGCTGCGAATGCCTATATGCTCGCTCATCTGACTGGGCGAGACAAAGGATCTAGGTGTGCGCTGTCTTGGCGCTGCTGCTCGGCATGTTCCAGTGGCAATGGGCTTGAATCACCTTCAATCTAGCTTTTTACTTTGGTCCTTTCTGTTTCGTCAGTCTCATCACTCAGACTAAACAAAAGGTGGGGGGACAGAGGTGAAGAGTGTGGGAAATGAGATTACTTATCTCTACAAGTCTCGCACGCATGTGGCCACGAGGTGACGCGGCGTGGCTGCGGACGTATCAATACACACAGCCCAAACCCCTGGACCTAGACACATGAAATTTTCAGGGTGGCTTCCACTCATGCCGTGGACACCCAACAAAGGAATTTTTCTAAATTGGGAAATTAAAAGTGGTGACAGGAGGTAAATGAGTTTGGCGAGATATGATTTTTTCTTCAAAATATTGTGTTATGCATACTACAGTATTTTCAGATTTTTTTTTCAGATTTCTAAATGAAGGGGTGAAAAGCTTAAAAATGTATTTTAAATGAATTCTTTTAAACTGGCTGATACATCTGATTGATTTTTTCAAGCTTTCATAAATACTTAAAAAAAACCTGCTAAGTTATTTCAGTTTTTTCCTCGAAATCTGACATCAGGTGTGTAAATGGAAGTAAAATGTTCCAGAACTCACGTGAAATGAGCATGGCTAAGGATAAATAATTCAAAAGAGGTTACTACTCTTTGCCACTGGATTCATAAAAACACCTTTTAGGTTTTGGACCTCATATGCACATAAGAATTCTAATGACATATCTTGGTGTAATTATGTAACATTGCGTACATCTGGAGTGAGGGAGATTTTTAGCTTAAGCTAAGAGCCGGTGAGGGCCAACATTAGCTTTATACAGAGCAGTGCCTCTAATGAGGGAGGGAGAAACTGGAGATATTTCAGAAAATCAGTCGACTTAGGTCATCATCCAGGCACTATTGCCACATAAAACACTACAGTCCAACCAGCCACGAATCGAACCGGCATTAGTATAATACAGTAGAACCCCGATTTTACATTCCCCTGATTTACACTTTCCCCTTAAATACACCATTTTTTCTGGTTCCCATTATTTTTCCTATGTTAACAATGTATTGTATTCCTGCCATTTACACTTCAGTTGATACTTGCTTCCCCTGATTTACACTTATTTTTTTATGAAATCTATCAGTATTTTCCCCTAAAATTTCAAATTAAATGTTGATATTGTTTAAAAAGGATGAAATTTTAATAGAGAGAAAACTGTAGACTATATTATGTATGTGTATTACAAGTTTTAAAAACAGAAGGGGTAATTTAATCAATGTTAGTAGTATACATCACACCTTTTCTTAATCTATGCTCAGAAGAATTTTGATGCTAAAATTTTTTGTTACAGGGTTATCATTTTACTTATAAAGACTTTTTGAGGTCACATATTTCATCTGTCCTGCAATTATGAATTAACTTGTAAAATATTTTAATTAACAGATGTTTTGTTACAGTTTTGGTTGTTTCCCTCCATTTACACTTTCCCTTCATGTACACCATTTTTCATTTGTCCCTTAGAAAGTGTAATATTATTGTTAAATTTTGACAGAATACCTGCCCAAGCCGTTGTCCCAAATAATTCCTTTCTTTTTTTGTAAAAAAAAAAAAAAATTATAGCCGAGGACTCAATGACGGCAACTGCCATAATACGATACAGAACCTTAACATTTTAAGAACAGGTACTACAATTTTCTTACATTTTTAATAATCGTAACGGGTGAAGCCGCAGCCAGGAAGCAAGTTACATATAACTAGATTTCAGACAGTCAAAATTAGACCATAAACTTTTTTACATTGTAGGATTTCATAAAGTACCAACAATGCTATAATAATTATATAATTCATTTACTTTATCCTAAACGTAAAAAAATCAATACTAATTTTTTTTTACTACAGTTATAATACATATAAAATTATTAATTCATCTAGGTTAACTAGATTTTACTGGATCATTTACAACGAAAGAAAAAAAAAATTATTGTGCGAGTTTACGGACCAAAAAAAACTCAACTTCTCTGGTAAAGCAGAATTTTTACTTTTGTCGTATGCATCCGTATTTGGGCGTATTTTCCATTTGTGAAACATTTAAAAACTCAACATTTAACAAAGACTGAAATTTAACAATATTGAATTCCACCCAAACCCCGTTCCTCTCCTTCGGGCGGGATACTGAAAAAGTTAAATATTTTTAATGAAAACTTTTTTCCTACAGCCCAGGTTTTTGGAAACTAAAGCCTGAAACACAACCCTAAAAATGACAATCACTAGAAATTAACATTCAATTGTACCATTTTATAAGTTGGGTTAACATTGTTACAAATAGAAAGCAAGCAAAGTACATAAAACAATAACAGCACTAAGCATTTTCACTGAAACATCACTGGATCTCGCTAGCAAATTGATTGTAATTAAATTTAATTTCTTAGTCGTGTAATAATCATAGTTATATTGTATCATTAAAATTTATACATCTTTTAAGGGTTAAAAAAAGACATTTTACAAACCATTGATAAATATGATTATCAATCAACACGAACATATATGTAAAATATGTTTTTTGATTTATATGTTTTATCTAATTTTAATCACAACACAATTTCAATTCGGGAAAAGACAAATAAGTTTTACTTCTGCATATTTCCCGGACATTACAGTCTTTGAAATAAATACGTTTTCCTTGCTTGAAAATACTAGTCAGACATTTCAGAAAAAAATTAAACAAAGATGTGTGTACGAATGCTATGTTTATTTACTACCGATTTTATTGTCCTCTTACTTTTCTGTTCAACCTGTGCATTTATTATGTATGTCTGTACAACGCAGTCCTCGAGCATGCCGGGAATCTGCAAGATGACAGAAAACATTGATAAAATACCTATGTAACTTGGGTATCATATTTGCTTCCCAAAAGATTTCGTCTCATTCCACTGTTATTAAGTTCAGTGCCAAAGTCGCAATGACTAACCAGTATGCATTTATTTTGTTGTGCTATGTTTAACTGTCCCAGTATTTGATAGTAAAAAGGACTTTTTTTCCTTTAGTGGCCGCTACAAAAATTATTTTGCAGGGTAAATACCAACAAAAAATTTTGTGCCCACTACAAAATATTTTTTTTATGCGTGGATAAGAAAAATAATGCAATTCTAAGTGGCGCTTGCATATACCATATGTACAGTGTTGCCAAAGTGTGTGGACTGGAATTCCACAAAATGTGTGGAACTTGAAAATGGTTTGTAAATTTTGCATGGAATGAATGGCTGTGCGAGATCTATGGGGGATGTGTTGTTGAAAATTATATTTCTTATTTACAATTTATGAATGTAGTGTTAAGTATGAAATAATTCAAAAATTATAATTGAAAGTGAAAGTGGTTGCTTTAATTCAAAATCTCAAGAATAATATATATTCCACAAATGTATTCTGTTGAACTCACGGTACATAAGTGAGCATGGTTCATAAGGAAAATAAGCCCGTGCTCTGGAGGAAGGAGGGGAAGAGAGTGCTAAAACACTGACAGCGAAAATTTTGGGGTCATTGATTGTGTGTAAAACTGTAACATAGTTCGAAGGTCATCTGTTTGGTTTTGTACTTCGTATGTTCATGGCTGAGAGAGATGGCCATCACGTGTTGAGAAAAGAGGTGTGGTTTGTTACGGAAGAGTTTGAGAAAGGTAAAGTTGTTTGTTTTGCTTTCAATGGGGAAAGATATCCGAGGGCAGGGTACCATAATCCGAGTGCAAACATCTGATTGGCCATCCATAGGCATCTGCATGCCCTGAAGGATGAAATTAAACCCTGCAATGGAGAAGTGACTGATAAGAAAGGCAGGAGAAACAGGAACTCCTCGAGAAAACCCCCCAGCCAAATGCAACCCCGTTACGTTTCTCCCAGTGCGAAAAATTGGTGACAAATCCCACCGGGGATTGAACCCTAATCGCCTTGGTGGAGTCAAGTGGGCTGACCACTCTGATACCGCAGTCCCAAAAAAGGGGGTAAAGTGAAGGAGGGGGCAATACAAAAAGTTGTAGTTATTTCTCTGCCAAATTGTATGGAATTTAGTTGTGATGTTTGTGGAATTTAGAATGGCTGGTTTGGCAACACTGAGCATGTGCACTAAGGAAGCTGAAGTGAACATTTTTAAATGTGGGAACTAATTTGGTTCATATTGCTCATTAATTAATATTTCAGCGTTTTTCGCTTATTTTTATAAACAACAAATTATACTTCAAAGACATTATCCTGAAAATGTGTACAGGCACTTCACTAAATTAGGCTATATGCCATGATTTTTTCATTGTGTTGAAATCAGTTCCAAACATATACAATGTTTCGTTCATAAAGAATACTTCCCCGTGCAAAAAAAAAACTATTTGCAGAGCCACAGAAAACAGTTGAAACAATAGTCATGTAATTTATAGAAGTCTTATTCTACTTTTTATTGTTCAGTTCCCCAGATTTCTAGCTACACTAGACCCCCGATTTTACGAACCCTGGATTTAACGAAGGTAGCGATTCTACGAATACAATCTCAGGAACCCTAAAAAAATAAGAAAATTATATGACAAAAAAATTGTAAGGAATTACGCTGACAATGAATAAAACATACTGTATCTAATTCACGGCATTAAAATATGAATTGTAGAGTTGCAGTTATTACTTGGTAAGTCACAATATTAAAAATAAAACAAAAATAGCGAAAATCCGTTAAAAAATGTGGCAGTGACAGTTTGAAAACCGCGCGACGGCGGCGGCGACGCCTGTGCCAAGCCGGCCGGCCTGTCTCCAACTACGACGTATTAGGATCTATATTGAGGTCGTACTATAGACGCAAAGTTCCAGCGCATGCGCATATGCTCATTTAACTATAGCACAGCCTCCTTCTAGGCTGTTTCACGACGTCTTATATCTCTCTCGTCTCGCGCCAAATGAGTTTACTTTTTTACACGAACCCTATAAATAATAGCGTGATATTTTTCTTTATTGCGTTAACACCATACGTACTTAAAACAATTAACTTGGCGCATAATTTGCTTAAACAATGCGTTACTGTGTGTCGTAAAACGTGCGTTTCACAAGTAAGCACGATAATAGCGCTACCTATTTACCAAGTGAACAAACATTTGTCTCCGGATATGTAGAACTTGGAAAATAAATAGACGTTTGTGTATTACGTAATCCCGGAACTCCTAATTTATTTTTACCGCATATACTGACTGTGAAAGTGATTATTTTCAATCACTTATACATGTAATTCTCGACGATTTCAGGTAAGAACGTCACAAAATGGCGTTTTTGGAACAACGTCGGTATATGCTACGGTGCCACTATCTATCTGCCATCTTGTGAACGTTCGTACAGTTGCGCTATCTGTCCGCTCTGCACGCTACTAGTATCTACGTTCTCGTACAATTCATCAACAACGTCGAGGGAATGTTTCTACGTTAAGTTATATAAAACTGCGCAATGAATAAATACACCCGCTTATTCCTTCTTTCTTTGGTGAATAATTTACAAGGACATTTTACTAGTAAGGAATGCCTACTTTTTTTCTTCCATTAAACGCTACGCAAGTCGGGCTATTCACTCGTGAGAAGGCACTCGACAGATAGGTTTTCTCTTTTTTTTAGGACAAAGGTCGATCATATCTATTGTTTAGCGGTGTTCTTTTGATCGTAAGACGTCTGCCTATTGATATAAATTTTTATTTAAACTATCACTTGCGTTATTTTTCCGTTAAATGCTACGGAAGTCGGTCTATTCGCTCGAGAGAAGACACTCGGAATCTCGATTTTCTCTTTTTTGATTTAGGAAAAGGATTGGTCATATCTATTCTTTAGCGGTGTTATTTTGATCGTAAGACGTCTGACTATTGATATAAATTTATATTTAAACTATCACTTGCGTTATTTTTCCGTTAAATGCTACGGAAGTCGGTCTATTCGCTCGAGAGAAGACACTCGGAATCTCGATTTTCTCTTTTTTGTTTTAGGAAAAGGATTGGTCATATCTATTCTTTAGCGGTGTTATTTTGATCGTAAGACGTCTGACTATTGATATAAATTTATATTTAAACTATCACTTGCTTTATTTTTCCGTTAAATGCTACGGGAGTCGGGCTATTCGCTCGAGAGAAGACACTCGGAATCTCGATTTTCTCATTTTTTAGGGGACAAGGGTCGGTCATATCTACCGCTCAACAGTGTGACGTCTGGCTACTGATATCAATTTATGTTTACATTATTACGTTAATTAATTTCCCGCAAAACGCTACGGAAGTCGGGGCCTAGAGACACTTTGCAGAAAAAATGCAATTTTAAAATTTTCCGTTAATGAGGGAGGGAGGGGGGGGGGGGCAAAAATAAGCCGCTATCGAATTTACGAACGTAGCGATTTTACGAATGCGATGAGAGGAACCGTGAGTATTCGTAAAATCGGGGGTCTAGTGTATATGGTAGAGTAGTTAATTTGAAAATACAACTAACGAGCTTCAGCGGACAAAACACACTAGTGGCCTCAACTGCTACCTGCTTTTATATTTTGTCACTTATAGGTAAAACATGGTATTTTTTGTATAAGATATTTGCTCTACTATCTGATCACACGATTTAACATTAATTAGGAGTAACACAAGTACTAAAAAGTGAACCACAGTACAAAATTACTGCATGATATGACATTATTTTATACTATACCTTTGTTACAGTCTGATTAAATGTAAGTGGACAAACCTGAGGAGCTACATAGAGTAGAGATACACGTCGTCATTTTACTAATTTATAAAATAACCTGTTAAATTATGCATGAGACATCCTTATCATTATTAATGTTGACATTAATTTTCTGAATAGAATGCCTTTTTTTTACTGATTTAGTTTTCATTGTTCGGTTTTAGATCAACACATTGCTTCAACGATGCAAATTAAGGTATGACCTTTGTTAGATTTGAATTTTTAAACATCAGTAAACTTCACGCACACACCCACAATGCTGCGATGTGCAAAATGCATTTACCTCACTAAAGCTTTGTACGCAACCTTGTTCATGAAGGATAATGCGCATTTGAAACATGCTCTCACCCTCTTGCATGTCTACGTCAACCCAAGGTTAGTGAAGAGATTGCCTTAGACGGGCGAACATCTTTCTGTGCAGGCAGCGAAGTGACATCCCTATCAGTCCACCGCCTCGACCTTGCCTTCATCCTGCCACTCAGTCAAGACGCGCACGTTCATTCATATATTTTTCTGTGCGGACAACAATGACCATACTGTCATAGAGGCAATCTCATGACAATGCGCACTTCTAGTTTCGTCAATAGACGTGAAATGGTTTTTACATACATAATTTTTGTGCATATCTTATGCAGGGAGGATCTAGACTTTTGCTTTGGAGAAGGTCACCGTTCCTAAAAATTTAAGTTGTGGGTCATGCTCTGGGGAAAAACTGTGTTTTTAAGGGGTAAAATGGTGATATTGAAACATTTTACATACTTAAAATATTAAAAATACACTTACTGTCGCAATAGCGTGATTTCAATTTTTATGTTTTATTGTCTTCGGTATATAATGCAACTTTTTACCATGGGTTTGCAGAGGAGGGAACCATAACTCCTGTGATGATCACCCCCCCCCCTTTTCAGGATACACCCCTGATTCATATGACTGAAATCTTTGTTTTCCGCTTGTTAACTTCCTTTATTAAGATTGGTCCGAGGGGATGGCTGAATAATGATGATAATTCTGTTAGTATTTCTACCGAGTTAGTATGAAAATAGTCGTAATATTGTAATTGTACTTGTAATCCACTGTCTATCAGATTTAAAAATGTGTTTGGTCTATAAGTTAACTTAAGTACTTGTTAACTGGCTGCTGTGGTACAGCATGGCAGACAGATAACGGGCGTGTGGCAGCTGTAGGACTGCTAATAGTGACGTCACCCACCCTCGGCCGGTTTACGTGACAGACGAAACCCCCCTCCCTTTCCTAACCTTGACGTCAACTCCAAGGTAGCCAGTGTGTGCACAGAGTGGAATGTCTTCTCCCTTTTCTTCACATTATTCGTTCTCCCGTCTGTCATGTCCTGTAGTTTCGGCGTTGTACAATGAGTTCACGCAGCTGCCAATAGATAGCATATCTGTACAGCGCATATCGGGTTATACATATATACTGACGCGCAACACACCACACTATAACTGTCATTCAAGGACTCACATTTTCAGTTTAATTGAAGTGAAGCAGAACTTACCATAAACTTAAAAGTCCAGACAAGAGAATGCCGAGCTGTTATTCCAGAAATAAAATATCTTTGTAGCAAAACTCAGCAGATGAAATATCTGCTACAAAAAGACAACTTTACACTAGAAAGTTAAACTGCAATTTTAATGAATATATTTACAGTAAAACCTCTATTTAACAAAACTCAAGGGACCAAAAAATGACATGTTTGTTGTAAAGGGGTTTGTTAAATAGAGGTTTTATACAACTGATTTCTACTCGACATAGAATTTCACGTGAACTACAAAACTTTGGTCGACAACTCACAGTATATCCTGGGAATTATAGAAGCAACCAAAAAAAAATATTGCTGAGATTGCTGTTTATTTTAAAGATTATGAACAACTGAAAATGTCTTGCACATGGAACTTCACGTTAGGTTGCCATGTTTCTAGAATATCAGAGTTACACCAAGCTCTTCACCAGATAACTTCATAGTGTGTTACAATGACTTTAAATTTGAAATTCCAGCCACTGGATGCTTGCTAATTTTCTACTCACATTTCAAGTACTTCATGCCAAGCCTTCCCTTAAAAAATAAGTCCCGAAGCATTACTTTTTAATGCG
>PNEQ01097325.1:64074-83546 GCA_003012365.1 Medauroidea extradentata
GACTTCATTTTTACATACTTTAATAAGTTTCCTATTTATGCCAACAAAGGCAGTGTTGTTTTCTATCTGCCTACAATTTGAAATTATGGCTGATAGTGTAGGCTTGGACACAAATGTCGAAATCGTTTACTACAGTATCTCACACTATCACTTTGATGAACAACTTTTTAAATTTATAGTTTTATTATTATTGTCTGCCACATCATTTCATTCAAACACATCCACGTTAAAGTTACAACTAACCACGTGCTAAATATTAGACTTCAAAATACCGTCATTAATTCGGCGATAAAAAAAGCAAAACAAAACAGAGGCCTATGTCACAGATGATGTACACTGCTGGGATGCGCACTTTTAACCACAGAAATATGGGACTCGGAGTGGTTATCTCGCCAAAATCATGGTATGGAATTCCACCACGACGAGCGCTGAAGTTGCAGCTAAGAGTTAGGCGGCCATTTTATGCCACGTGCCGCATGCGCACCTTGTGTGTATCTAAACTATGGAACTGAAGACGTGTTGTTTATATTTATTTACAGTTTTTTATTGTATGCATCAAGGTTTTAAACGTACTTTCAGCGGGAGGAAAATAAAAAAATAGTTTCTTGTTGAATATAATTATTGACATGTGATTTTTTTGAAACTGATCGTTCGTTGTAGAGAGAATTTTACCGTTGTGAACAAAGTAAATTTCGATATTTGGAGGTTAAAAATGCATTGTTCTTATGGGGGTTTGGCGGGACCAAATCTTTACTTCGTTGTACAGGGTTTTTCGTTCAGTAGAATATTCGTTAATGGAGGTTTTACTGTATCTATTACAGTACTTTCAAAATGGTTTTAGGCCAAAGTATCATACCTAAAGAGATATCCTATAAAGGGTTTTGTATAGGCTGTTCACTATAAACTGAACACTCAGCAGATCTTGTAATTAACTAAAAATATGTTTTATTGGGCCAATAGATGTTAACTATTGAGAGTGTTGAAACGTTTACATTGGTTTTTAGTTACATGGAAGTTTTCATTTTAAAAATAGTAAAGGTGGCTGGAAAACGGTTGAAAGAAAATTGTATGCAATGCTCACTTTATCGTGAACGGCCTATAGTTTCCAATATATCCTGGAATGTAAAAACTCCAAAAAAGTGGTCATAACTTTGTTAAAAAAAATTCTAAAAAATATTTTTTCATGGTCAGTCTACTTGAAATTTCTCCGATCCTTGTGCAACGTAACAACAATCGAAAATTAAAATAATATTTGTCACTCCATTGCCCTTAAATCTGGATCTTTACACATCCAGTCACCTTAAAATTATAAAAATATTTTCATTAAAAATACAACAGAATACACAAAATTACTAATGAAAACCATTGCCAATTACAGTTTATTAAATTAAACTTTTTCAAACTGGTACAGTATTAAGTTTTCCTGCATTTACAAATAAAATTTGTATAAAAAAAGTAATAATTGGTAACTGAACTGGTATCTGCAAATTATTGTTCTGATAATCGGTTAAAGTCATATGACTGCACCCTTAATTCTTACTCTGATAAACTAATATGATGAAAATTGCAGAATACTCACTGGCCCCAATATGTCCGACACATGAGAAACTGTGGTCCCAGACGCAGCACCAAGGTACAACACTTTTGTTCCAGGTTTCATATGTATCTGGTCCACTCCACCCAGAATGGCTGCGGCCAGCTTTGAGCGAAACGGATTCCAAACTCTGTATTCTACTTTGCCAGCTTCATTCTACAAAATAACATACTGCATGAAGTAGACCCCAGCTATCCTAATGTTACATAAATCAACTGTACAACCAATATTCAATTGCAATCCAGTACTGTTTTACAAAAACAAAATGAACAAGAATATTTACTATATCAAATAAACTCCACATCCAATGCCTCCTAATTACACACCACAAACTACATCAAAGCAAATAAGGATGATTAAATTCTGCAGAAGCACTTCCATTAACTACATTGGATCTAATGACACCAGTAACAAACAACATTGCTCTAAAAAACCCAAAAAACTGTGATAAAATTATGCAAAAAAAATCACATCAAAAGTGATAAAAATATATATTCGTGAGACTATGAAACAACAAAGTAATGAGAAGAAAGCAAATAACATCTGATTAAAAATATATGTTTGCTTCCACTCCCAAGTCCATAGTGATCCCACTCATGTCAAACTTATTACAACTTGCTAAAAATTCATGGTACTCGAGCATGAAGTATACTTCAAATAAGTACTGCTTAGTATGTATTCAGTCAAAAAATAAGTTCTACTTTTTTCACAAGTATTCATAACCAAATAAGTACATATTGCTTATTCACGCATGTAAGCACTAAGCAGTACTTAATCAAGTCTACTCCCTCAATGACTTAAGTACAGATTTTATGTGTAAGGAATAGGTTATATACTGAATTCCTTCCTTCACATTCATTTAAGTTAATGAAAATTCACAGGTATTTAAAAAAATGAAAATGCACAAAATGTGCTGATGCTGTACATTGAACAAAATTGAAAAATAAAAATTCAACAAACATAATTACGAAAACATAACTCCATTTCTTAACCTTTTTTCAAACACTTTATTGTGTTATGGTTCTTTAATGAATTTTGTATGATAATCATATCACTGGGAATGGTGTTTATTTATAAATTCTATTTTGATACGTATTAACACAATGTTGTTACATTTACCTATATCTTGTAATGAAAATATTGCAGATTAATAAAAGAGCATTACATTTTTAGATAAATACAGCGGTAAGCTACTGTTAGGACCTACTTACAAACAAGAATAATGTTCTTTTAATAGAAGTGAACTAACTTTAGCGTCGTCAATAACTTAAAACAAATTTTCGTCAAATGGTAGAACGCCAGGTTTGAAGCTGACAGAAAGATAATTATGTAATCACAGCATCCAATTTTAATACACAAGATCGTTAACTTTATCTCGTTATACTCTAAAATCGCAAAAATGCTCAAAGTCTCTCGTAATAGGTTATGTTATCAGTTGGAAGGCAAGACACATCCGGCAGGCTGTTTATAAACTTTATTTCAAACACAGCATTAGATACGATACATGTTCAGGATGTATAATATAAAAGCATTTCATTTTAAGCCAGTAATAGCTGCAATGTTAGGACCAACTTATAATTATATTTCATTGAAGCAACAAACTATTGAACATTTACTAACCTATAACGTAAAAATATTTTTGCCAAAACAACGTGTACATAGCAATAATATAGTAGAAGCTTCCCAGTTTTAAATCTGACAGAAAGCTAATCATAGGATCACAACATTACAATTTTAGTACACTTTACCACTTCATTCACAAAAATTGCAAGCCAGCTTTGTAATATGATGTTATGTTATCAGTTGGTAAGCCAAACAGGTTCTGAAATAATAAGTAGCAAATATGAATGTTAATTTCATCCAGAACGTGTTCATGCAAAACGTATTTTTCAGTGAGTCAAGTTGTAAGTGTAATTTTTTGTTTCACAGTTAGCAAACTGCATAGATACAAAAAATATATTAACACATTTTTCACATCAATATTTTTATTTAATTTTAAGCATGTATTATAGAGTAAAGAAAAATACTTTCAAGTGGAGCTGACAGTCAAATTTAACCAAATATTCAATTACACTAGATGACAGCTGTAAATAAAATGCAAGTTCAGTTGTGTCATGTTGGTACTGACATTGTAGCGATACTTATTTGGTTACTTTATCAAGTAAAACTTGGCCTAGTATAAGTAATGTTTGTTTAAGTTTTACTTCGTGAAAGAGCAGTTTATGAATTCATTGCTGAAACAAGTTTTGCTTCAATAATAAGCATTACTTCACGAAGTCCTACTTATTTACTAAACAAGCATTTGACTATGGATACCACTTTACGTCTGTACTATCAGTTGCATACATGCAGTTGGATACATAGACAACTGTTCACCTCTCAAGTCATGCCAAAACAAGTAAGGTTTGCACACACTGACATGTCACGCTCCAGTTACAGTATTTGATGTACATTTGCTACGGATGCATTTCACAGGAAATTTTGGTCGTGCATGAAAGTTATTATTAATAATTCTGGGGCACCATTTCATTCTTAAGACCAACACAAGTTCTTTTAAAACAGCCAAATATAATTTTGTTTTCATTTTATTTTTATGGATGTAATCAGCTTGCCAAAACTTTGTCACTTTTGGGAAGGGACGGTAATACCAGTGTATGGCCTTTATCAGGTAACATTATTTTATTTAAAAAATTTTCATCTATTTAATTAAACAAATTATTCATTTCAAATTTTGTTTTAATAAGTGATGGTTAAACTCAAACTTACACGAAAAACATAATTGACATAATTTGTTTTTTAATTTTTTGGGGTCAAAATTGGTTGTTTCAGATCTAATGACACCAGTGATCTGACACTGCAATTCTCACAGGAACCGTGTACTGTCATAAGATTTTAAACTTTGCAATAAATTAAAAAATGCTGAAACTGAAAATAAAAATTAAAAACATACAAAATATTTTTTTTAAAAACAAAAACAATTTTTATTCTTTATTTTTATGAGCGTTACATTGTAGCCTACAATGTCTTTTTGAGTTTAGTATATCAGTTGGTTTTAGTGTAGTCATTCGTTAAAATGGAAACATGCAAAAGATGACTTTAACAAGCCATTAGGCGAAAACTATGAACGATGAAAAAATTTTATAAGAGCCAAATTTAGTCACATTTTATGTCTAAAATAAGAAAAAAAAATATCTTGTACAAATAAATAAAAAATTTAAAAAATGGTGATGAAAATTGTGGTAGACCGCGCCCGACTGTGACAGTTCCATTATATACAGTCAAACTACTTTAATACAAACCTGAGGGGACCAAAAATTGTGCAGTTTGTAAAAAAGAGGTTTGTATTAACAGGTGTTTACAAAAATACAAGAAATCCTGTGAAATTTTTTTTAGGCTGTTTATACCCAAAATACAAACATTGTTATTACCACCCTAATGGCTGCCTTTAACAAGTAAACTTGGTATTACATTGTTTTATGGGTAAAGAAAATTTTTATTGAGCATCAAAGGTAATACTGTATTCAATTTCTCGTCTCATTCCAAGGGTAAAGAAAAACACTTTGTATTAATGAGAACTTTATATTAACAGGGTTTGTATTAACGAGGTTCCACTGTATTACGCACAATGCTTTATCACCCGATTCTGTAAAAAAATAGTCAACGCACCACTGTTCCTTGCACACGCTACATTAGACAAACTTTGTAACACCACTGGGAAAAACCAATGTATGTTGAGTACTGTTATTTACAGTTTGTACAAGAAAGCAACTAAAGAAAATCAAGCTCTACACTTTACTAGTTCAGTATACTACTGCCACCTTCACTCGTAAGACGTAACTAATCTCTTATGTAGCACCTTTATTCACCACTAGATTGCAGTAGCTATATGTATCGCGCACTAAAAAGTGTATGCATATTCTGATGGGTTTCGACGTTTTACCACCACTTTTGGTTTCGACATTTTACCACCACTTTTACTGCCTTACGATCGTAAAATTCACTTAATTGGTTACTGAAAATAATCTGATCTTTGCTAATTATGTATCAAACTAGAATCGTGTCCACGGGCAGGATAAAACTTTATCGCGGGCCGTAGTTTGGTGAACTCTGAACTGAACAATTTTTCTTTCTTCCTTAAAGTTAAGATAATAGAGATGCAACAGATGTGGACTCCGCCGATTGGCAGTCATTATTAGCTTTAAACTAATGTTAAGTTCAACAGCTCACCTCTAGGTTGTTAAATATAACAGAGCACTTAACAAATGTTAAGTGCTTGACAGAGGTTGGTGAAACTGGGCCTAAGGCTATTGTCAAATTGTATACTGTACTAAGCACTGCTACGTAGTTCAGTGTTCCTTATTATCAATACATTACAGTAATATTTTTTGGTAACCAATAACTATTCAGTTACTTCAACTTACTACTACACATAATGCAAGAAACGGAGTGCAGTTTCATTACCTCAACACTGATCCTCTTCTCTCCATAGACTGATTCTCCAACCACCATGTTCAATGTAACTAACACATCTTCTTTTCCTCGGCCAATAAAGACACCCTCATGACGATGCGGTTCTATTACTACATTCTTCCCACCTTTAAAGCCTCCTATAAACATGCAACATAATATGTCATAACCACCAAATAAACATGTAGGCCTACACAGAATAAAATGCATAAGTCTAACATACAATTATTATGGTTCACTACACTTCAGAATAATGGGTATAGGTTTTTAATAATGTTTTTGATACAGTATTTAAAGAATATTTCAATCTTGGGTTTTTGGCTGTTTTTTTGTCTAAAGCTTACTAGCTCTTCTTCCTTTGTTTTTTGTTTTACTGTGAGTTTTTCTGCAATACGGCAACATTGGCCCACAATGGTGTGTGTTCACACAAATGCAAACATTGTACAAGCCTATGTAATTAAAAGCACGTGGAAATGTTTATGTTTACATGCAGCGGAAAGATATAAACTGGCAGAAAATATAAATTAATCAGGGCTTTTTTGAGCGCTCACTTTATCCCGAATCACCTATACAAAAGACAGCATATGATGCCAATAATGTACATACAACTATTTGTGGTATGTAGACAAATTCTTTGTGACTGGTCATTTCTGAATACAAACATTTGTTTTACTAGTGTCATGTATTGTTATTACGAGAAGGGATTTTAAATATTACCTCAAAAAATTTAAAAAGTTTTCTGTAAGAACTAACAATATTTAACAATTATTTTGTCTATATGCCATACTTGTGTACGTCCTCCCTCTTATCTCCAAAATAATAATTTTGGTACCACAAATCTATACTTTATAACCACATATTAACTGTATTTCTGCTATGCAAGTGTCAATAAACCATCCCAATGGTGAGGCGTGGACTAAACATATAAAATTTTTCACCAATAGCCGGCATGAAAGTTGGGAAGGGAGGGGGGGAGGGGTTCTCCCCAAGGAATGTTTGAATTTTAAGTCGCAAATTAGTAGGTTTGTTTTACTCGGCCTCTCTCAGGAGTTGTAAGAGTTGGGGCAAGTTGACCTGGGTCAAGCCAGGTCAAAAAGAGTTGACAACGCTCGGAGGAGCGAGTAAAACGCCCCACTTGATTGTATTGTAAACACGGCTGAACTAGCAGACGTATTTTAATAATGACGAATCATGAGATTATGAAGCTCGTACAGCTGCACCAAATAATGCACAATAAATGATAGTGTCTTCTAACGAAATTATAGAAGAAGTTTGAAAAATACACTAAACTTAACTACATGAGGTATAATGATAATATTTCGTAAC
This sequence comes from Medauroidea extradentata, assembly GCA_003012365.1. Classification (NCBI taxonomy): domain Eukaryota; kingdom Metazoa; phylum Arthropoda; class Insecta; order Phasmatodea; family Phasmatidae; genus Medauroidea; species Medauroidea extradentata. The sequence goes on from PNEQ01097325.1 coordinate 71,462, forward strand.
TTAATGATTTTATTGACTTGGAATATTAACCTCAAAAAAGTCAATATTCTTGATAGTAACTCATCATTTATGGAACTAAACACATTTCGCAAATATTTCTACATTTTTAGAACAGTCTTTATAGGTTAACAGCCACATGCAGACAATACCATTACATGCAACTTTTATTAGTTGGAATAAAAAAAAACCTTTTCATCTGCCGCAACTTTATCATTGTCATCAAAGTTATCATGGAAATTATATTATTTTCTTCATGCTCAAAGATGCCATAAAAAATAAACTGTGTAATCAACAGCAATATGCTCGCCATAAAATCCAGCAGACTATTTGCTCCTACTTGCCCTCGCAACTCTTCCTCGAGAGGAGTTAGAAGAGCATGCTCTTTTTGATCAAGGGCATCTTAACCTCACGAATAAAACACCCTGCGCCATATTGTTTCCGGTGAGTAAAACACCTAGAAGCGCCCCGGTAGCTGCAAGAGCACAAAGATTCGCGAGGTCAAGGCCGAGTAAAACAAACCTGGTGCTATTTAAGCGGTTATTGAATCTTAACATTGTATATATGTACGACTAAGGGCTGATCTTACCACCTTTGGGTGTCACCTGAGTAAATTTTATCTCTTAGGTGTAGACGACAAATTGCGTCTTATGAACTCTAGGTAGACCTAACCAGAGGATACATTTCTGGCTATTTTATCGGGAGGTTGAAGCTATTGATAACGTAACTTCAAAATAGCACAAACAAGGTTAAAAATTAATTTCTTGCACCAAAAGAATGTTTTGGTTGTGTTTCTGGTAGTTTCAAACTGTGTAGCCTTCTCGTACTTTAAAATGATGTAGGAATTGAAGGCTCATATTTGTAAGATAGAAAATTACCACAAAGTTATCGTTACAAGCACATGCCGAAGTTGTTTTTTGAAGTGTGATTAAAATGTTCGTAAATGTCTATGTTTTAGCTGACAGTATGGTGGAATGACATAATCCAGTGCTTTATTGATGGAAATAGACATTTATATAATGTAAGTAAAATACATTAATGTGGCGTTAACCAAAATATTGTCTGCACGCCTACATATTTCATGTCGCAACAGAAAACGTCGTCTGATTTGACGAGAGCAAAAGGTTTATAATTGTACTGGGTGTAATTTATGTAATTGCTTCCTGAATTCCACGTAACTTTTGTAACTCTGGTGATAAGGTATATATGAGTACTTAACTTAATATACAAGTGGCTGTCATTTTATAGAGAGTAATAATAAAATCGTCATATGTCATTTATAAATAATTCAGTAGGCCCACTTATGTATTGTGAACACACATAGCAGCCATACAAAAACTTTACAATAAATTTAACGATGCCTAGATAATTTGTGATTTCAATGTTAACTGAGGTAGGTGTGATTTGTGTAGATAGCAAACAAATATCAACAGACTATTGACAGTGAATTAATAGTCTCACAAAAGACTGTAAACTAAATGTGTAGTCCTCCCATCTTATGAAATAGGCTAAAGAGAATACCACACAAATTCACTCTTAAAGACGACCCCTGTAATGAGGTAAATGGAAAAGATACAAGTCAGTAAAACAGATTTTATTACAGTGAAACCTCTATCTATTTAACCCCCATGTATTGAATGTCCGCATATATGGAACACTTTCTGTGGTCCCATTTCTTACTTGCCCGCATTTCTAGTCCACATCCATTGAATGTCTGCACGTACAGAAATTTTTAGTCAGTCCCCTGAGAAACGATAGATTTTCCATTTTTTAAATTACCCAAACCCCAAAACCAAGCTTTCTGGGTAAGGTTGAAGGATACAGAGCAGATGTAGCAGTGGAGATGTGGTTGAGCAGGGAGGTGATTGACAGGGAAGGAAATGGAGGACGAATAATGAAGTGTGTAAGGGAGGTGTTAGAAGGGTTGATGGAATGGAATACTAAGAATAGGAAGTGACAGCAGTAAAAAGGGACAGGTAGAAATATCACAGTACTGGAGCATACAGGCCACCAGGACAAGGGTGGGATACAATTGAGGAAGGACAGGATCGATAGACTTAGGGACAGGCAGTGGGTTGTTGTGGCAGGGGACCTGAATATGTCTGGTGTACAGTGGATTGAGGGAGCAGAAGGATAGGTGACATGATGCAGAGAATGGCAACGCAGTTAAGTGAACAGCAGCTTGGTGCAGACAGTAGAGGAACCTACTAGATGAAACAAAAAGAGGGAGGGGTCCATACTAGATGTGGTGTTAGGCCAGGGAATGCTCTTGTTGGTGCAGTAATACTTGAAGGGATCAGTGACCACAACATTCCAGTGGAGTTCGAGATTGGTGGAAAAAAGGCGAAGGAGGTTTATGATAGAGTGGCGTGGCTGTGAGGCAAGGAAAAAAGCTAGGACAGAATTTTTCTAAGGGACAGGTTTGAGAACCGGTCTATAGGGGAACCCGTTCTAGAAATCTTGTGAAGTGAGTTTTGGAAGATAATAATGATGGTAACATTTTTACCATGGAGGAGGATTGTTGCTGAGTGAGAAACATTGCATTATGGATGGAAGCTAAAGGGATACAGCAAGTGCAGGCAGATTCATGTGAAATGCAGGAACGATGGGTGGAAAAAGCTAAGGAAGGAATGAAGCAGATGGGTAGAAAGTTAGAAAGAAATATTAGTTACAGAAGAAATGATTACCTAGAAAATGTTATGGGGCAGGTTAGAGGGAAAAATGGGAGAAATTATTTGATTATTTTAAGAACATAAAAGGAGGGACAGAGGAATGCCAGTGTTGAAAGTTGCAGACATGCAAGCTGCAACAACTGATAAGGAAAAGGCATAACTGTTGCAGACCCCAGTACCTGTCAGTTATGAAGCTGGGGGAGCCTAGGAGCCTCTTAGGAATCTAACAATTAGAAAGTGGGATGTAGGAAAGGTAATAACTGGGTTAAAGTGTAATAAGGCGACCAGTTCAAATGGTACAGGAAATAGCACCCTTTTTTAAGCTTGGTAGGTATGTTGGTCAGAAATTTAGAAGTAATGTTTCACAGATCTCTGGAGAAGAGGAAGTTACCAAAGGATTGGAAGGAAGCAGTGGTAGTCCCGATGTTCAAGCACGGTGAAGATAGGGGGAGGCCTGGCAGCTACAGGCCAGTGAGTCTGAACATTGAGTGCTGGGAAGGTATAGGAAAGACTTGTGGTCAAATACGTAGTGCAGGTTATGAGAGAGAGGAATTGGTTAACTTGAAGCTGGTAACCACAGAAGCTACTCTAAATAGCACCTTGAGCAGTTTAACAATTTTCTGTTTTCCATATGCACCAATACCTGTGAGGGTGATGTCTAACCCACCCTGTTGTGAACAAGGATAGGGGATTATAACATATTAAAGGAACTTTGTAGTGTGTTCACATTAGTCATGCCGATTTCTGCTTCTGGTATGCGTCAGTTTGTGGTCAGGAGGAAAAACTGTAATGGTAAAAATGTTTCAAGCTCTCCAAGTCTATTAGTAAATGTTTACAGTTTAGTACAAGTAAGGCAGTAAAAGTTTCACAGAAATGAAAAGCTTCCGTGTTCACTAAAACTGCCATTAACCTATTATCATCTCTCACCTCCTATTCTCCATTCACACTTAATTGAGTCTTAGAATTAAAAAAGCAGGTTATAAATACAGGCCCGGAATTTTTGCAAATGCGAAATAACTGCGATAAAATGTGAAAGTCTACTATTTTTGCTATAAAAGGCTCAATTCTCCAGGCGAGCGACTAGATCTTGGGGGTGCAGCTGGGCACACTGCCCTATCGCTCGGGCCTAGATCCTGTGTATGGTAGACAAATGGGAGAGGAGGCTTGCCAGACAGTACAATAATTGTATATTGCCCGAACACTTGCATTAAGGAGACGACAATAAGAATACACCGTCTTTCTCACTATCTATCCCTCCACACCCTCCTTGTACATAAACACACAGCTAGCTTGCAACATGTGAACTGAGAGAGACAAAGGCTACGGCACCTAAGCCAGACATGCTGTTGTCAGGCAGTACGAAAAAGCTTTCACTGAGCACAGACGACGTGGCTATTTGGAAGAAGAACTGTGTGTTCTGCCTGAGTAACACATACGAGCGCAAGTGGAAATGGTGCCTACGAGACAAGATAGTGCTGTCTCTCTCTCACACATGCGTGCATGTGCACACACACACACAGAATGAATCGTTGAGGTGTGTTTGCAGTCAAAAACAGGAAGTGGCTTGAGTGCATTCGCCATAGTTAGTATGAAAAAAAAAAAGAAATTATTTCTTGGGCTGTAATTTCCACTGGAACTGAGATGCCACGAATAAAAGTGTCTATTTCTGAGCAGGCAAAACTTACACAGGCAATAAATTCATGTGAGTGAACAAAATGTTGAAATGAGCAACATGCCCCTAGTCAATTTATAAATATGTTTCAAAATATTGCCAACTTGGATTGCCTGAGATACATAGTGCAGATAACATTGCAATGAAATGTTAGTTATTTTTTCACAGCAGGACATGAACCTGTATGCAAAAATTCAGGATGTTTAAAATGAAAGTTTTGTAAAATATGTGAAAAAAGGAAAATGCTACAAAATGCTAAATTTCATTTTTAAAACTGTATAAAAATCAATTTCAAAATGCTATTTTATGGGACTTTATAATTATAAACAAACATGTTCATTGGCTGCAGACAGCCATGCACTGATATCTTGCACAAGAAACAGGTCTTTGTTAACTGTTGTGGACATGTAAATGTACCAATCAAGAACTTAATAAGAAAGTTTTATGTATTAACTAATACATAATATTTACACACGTTGCAAACACAATCTACCATGCTATTCGTTTGTCACTACTAGGGTTCCGAAGCTTTGGCAAAACCCGGAAAAATTAGGGAAAAAACAAGGAAAATTGATGTAAAAACGGGAAAAATTGTATTTTTTTCCCATCAAGGTGAAAAATTACAGAAAATTAAAAGAAAAAAAATGCAATAGAAATAATCTTACAATTTGTAAATTACAAATCTGGTTGTTTAATGTATTTACATTCGGGCCTATCTACTGTTACACATAGTACCCTACTAGTACCACGAAAATGAAATAATTAATACACATAACACAAAGTTTCAAAATGAACCACAATAAAGTTGGTACAGTAAAATCAACAATATGCACATGGATTAAACAGAAATAGTTGTCAAACACATACTCATACACAACTTACAATCTCTGCCAGGAAAACAGTTTCGATTACAACAAAAAACTCTTTGTAGTTCAAACTCACAAGTAACACCCTAAGATAATCATTAATTATCTTGCTGCTTGTATCAACTGGCTAAGTGGTGTACTTTGCTGTTGTTTTACGTTTATTAACTTTATGATTCACCATTTTTTTCAGACATATAACTGACATGTGAAATTTGACGATGATTGCTGTTTGCCAGGTGTTCAGTTATGACTTATGATGGTGTGTGTGTTCCTGATCACTAGTAAACAAGTCACTTAAATTACAGTAATGTGATTCTTCTGTAGTTCCCTTTATCTTAAAACTGTAAAGTTCTCATGTTGGCCTTATTTCCACATTCATACACCCTGATATAGACCGTCCCAACCTTAGATTGCAATACAGAGCTTCTAGTGCGCGCTGTTGCCAGATCGTAGCCACATTACGAAGTTCGGGATGTGAACTACTTCAGAGTTTTTAGCTTTAAATATTATATTCTTTATAATTCTAATTGATATTACAATTTGCATAGCATCACACTTTAAAATATGCAATTAATAACAATTTCTAAGAAACAATTCTCATACTCCACTTACATTTATTCACTGCATGAATTGTAACAGGCATTTCATTGAGAAATAATTATTACATATCTTTTAATCATTATAGCTACTGCTGACAAAACATAAGATTTCTTTAATCTTAGTAGCTTCTGTTGGAAGACGACAAAGTTGCTGGAGTAGTTGATTATGAAATAGATCATTGAAAAATCAATGTCGTGTGGGAACTGAAAAATATGTCTGTATTTTTACACTGTTATTGTCTGCTATAAATTTAAAATGGGAGAGGGGGATGTTATATATGTGGATGTTTTTACGTGTCCTGGAACAGCACAAGGCTTTAGAGGAACACTGGGAGAAATGGGGAAGGAGTCTGTCGGCAAAGGTCTTTGTTAAAGGAACCATCTGAGCATTCGCCTGGAGTAATTTCGGAAGATCCTGGAAAACAGGAATTAGTATGGTCAGAACAGGGTATCAAACCCGGGTCCTCCCGAATGCACGGCGAGTGTTTAATTACTGCTCGGTTATCAAACAAAAGAGAGTACAATAATGTTCTGCCATAATGTCAACTTAGGTGTACCACTCATTTCCACTACTTCTTTGATAATTACATATATCTTAAGCATAAACAAGAGCATATATAGTATATGTTTACCTGTTTTGCTTAAGATTTTTTTACTCTATGTTATGTAGTTTTTTAATACATACTTATCCATAAATTTGTAGGTACAAATTTTCTTCGGTCAAAAAACTTAACGAAGCCAGGTAAATTTTTTTTGTCAAGAAAGAAATCAGACAATGCAGTAAAACCTTATAAACAAACTGTACGAATTTTATTATTATATATGCTATAACTTAGGATTTTAAAAATATTTACCATACATGTATTAGAAATGAAGGATCATTGCCTTAAATATGTACAAAAGTAATTATTTATTGTTTGTCATTCCTTTATGATTTCAACTTTTCATGTTAGTTTTCTAACTGTGTTGCTTATCTATTGTTTCTTCCTATTAGCGTAAATGGTTTGTTTGGAACATTCTGTTTCTTCTAAAGCTCCCTTAATAAGTTAAAAGTACTGTATATGAAAATTACTGAAATACCATCAATTTCACAACTGAACCAGTATAGGACACTGGACAAAGGAAACTGCTAACTAAAAAAAGACTATCTTATTAACCTTTCCAGACTGATACTCATAGTCAGCAAAGATAGCGGAACGTTTTTTTTCCTCTTCAGCACCCAACACTTCAAGCGACGCTCATCTGTCGAATTTGTAGGGCGAACGCGTGGCGAGTGCATGACATAACACATTTCACAGACTTATACAAGAGAACAGATAAAGCTATTGAGGTGGAGTTGCTTTTAAAAATAGATTCAGCGTATTACACAACTTTCTCTATTTCCATCCCCCATATAACGTGAATAGCAAAAACGTTTCTCACTGACCAACTTTTGGATGTTTTAGTTTGTTAGAAAGTGCACATAACTTTAGAAAAAAAATATCTGTACAACTGAGCTCCCAACTATAAAAAAAAATGTAGCCTTCAGATTTCTTCATTGGCATCCAGATATACGAAATTACACACCATTAAAATCTGGATACGATTTTGCTTTTGATTTGTTAGTTACGATGTGAAATTATATTTAAGGATGTATGAAAACAGTACTAAGTTTAAAATATTTGTTTTTTATTTTTTCAACCCCTTAAAATGGTATAAATGCACTAACTACGGTATATCACCCTAATCAAGTTTCAATGCTCTACAATATGCAAAAAATTTAAGATCAAAGTTACAAGGTGAAAATTTTAGGATTTTTGGCAACAGTGCTTGCCGAAACAAGGACAGTACTTATGACGGTTACCGTGCATTGGAAAGAGAGAGCAAATGTCCATATAACCCTGTACTGCAATCTAAGCGCGAGATGCTCTAAAGTAAGTAAACGTTCAGTATGAATCAGATAGGCCTTTTCTCCGCTTTTCTCCTTATTTTAAAATACCTTACATAAGTTACTATATATTATTTCGCCGTCACAGGTTTAGAATAATTTCGCTATGATTTTAAAGAAATTTTTCCAATTTTTCTGGAAAATTTAAAAAAGAAATTTTTTTCCTGTTTTTTTCCCCTTCACCAATTTTTCCGGAAATTTTAGAACCCTAGTCACTACAATTATGGTTAGCGGACATGTCTGTACAGTTGATTATGAGTTATTTAATGATTGACGCAATGTTAAACATACAAGCGGCGTAAATGTAGTCCCAGAAACAACGATAAAATACATATCTCACATTTTATGTTACTTTGTATAAAAAATTATCAGATATCATCTTCTTCATGGTGGTAATCTCACCTATTCAGCAAGAAAGTAAGTACCGTACAAAGCCACAGCTATGACACTGAATACTTTCGTTTTTTACATGCAAAACAGCTTTATATGCTGGTTATGATACAGTGCATACTTTTTATAATTACTCTCAAGAGGCAACAACCAATACATAATTTTATTGTGGCACGGAACATGTAGTTGCATGGTAATGTTTTCACTACATATCAAAAAGCCTTAATAATGTTTAATTTACAGTGAACATCATAGAACTTATACTCTATCCATTTTAAGGTTGCAGCTAATTCATTCAAGTGAATGACAAAATTTTTGCACAGCAAAAGTTTTATTTGAAATATTGCAAAAAACAATTCTTGCATTAAGGAAACGAAAATAAGAATACACCGTCTTTCTCACTATCTCTCCCTCCACACCCTCCTTGTACACAATCATCAAGATATAATTCAATTGCTTTGATTTATTTCGTTAGCAATTTTTATTTCTCCTGCAACCTTAGATTAGACAGAGTATAATTAAGAACCTCAACTTACCACCACCTCCACCTCTTCCTCTGCCACCGCCACGGCCGCCTCTCCCAAATCCTCCTCGGCCACCACCTCTTCCAAATCCTCCTCCTCGACCACCAGGGCTGCGACCAAAGCCCCCACCGCGACCTCCTGGACTACGGCCAAAACCACCACCTCTACCTCCAAACCCTCCTCTGCCCTCACCCCCTCCAAAGCCTTCACTTTTAAACCCTCCCCTCCCACCGCCAAATCCACCTCTGCCTCCACCACCATCTCGGTTGAACCCACCGCGTCCGCGGCCAAAGCCTCCTCTGCCACCTCCGCCTCTTGGTGTGAACTCTGAAAGCAAAGCAAGGAAATATTGTTACTGCTACTGAAAAGTTTATTTCACGATAACAGAGCAAACTTTACACATTTTTTTAATGACTAAATACCTAATAAACAAGGGCATCAATCTTTTACAATAACATGAACACCTTCACCTTCTTATTCACTAACTTATAGTGAACTTTTCTTGTGTGAATGGCCACCGAGTATACTAATGGCTAGCATACAAGGACTTGTATGTCAGCTAGTGCAGGATAAAGATGTTTTTATTTCCCATTATCTTTCTTGTACAAGTTGAATGTAAACAAACAATACTTATCTCGACTTTTATGCAAATGCAACTGTTTACAAACAACATAGGTTACTACGTATTTTGAAATATATAGTGACTAGCTGGACAAATGAAACTACATAAGGAATACTAACGGATCCTGTGCCATGCCACTTAAGCCAGGATATTACCTACTACTGACAATATTTTCCATTTAGACACAGTATATATTGGGCAAATCAGTCTAAATGCAGCTATAAAATCTGCATTCAACATATTAATTGTGTACACCTTGTTCAAGAAAGTTGGCCACATAAACTGATCAGTTGATTTGGTAGAATTTTAGCAAGTATGCTACCTAGGATTTCCTTTCTTGTGTATCCTTGACCATCACCTTAATATACAGTGATGCCCATGTGTATTAAGTTTTAGAACACATTAAATTACCTATATAGGCCTAACTAAAATTATATTTGCATTTCACTCAATGGAAATGCCAAAGTTGCGATAACACGCAATTGTGAAGAAATACACAGACATTGACTAGACCAATGGTTCTATATTCACCATAAACATACAGAAGATTAAACAAAAGCACGCAGAACGATAATGATTCACAATGACTTAAAATTAACAATTATGATGAACAGTTATATAGTGCAAGGTTATCTCAATAACAGCAACAACACATACAATAAAATAACAGATTTGGTAGATAGCTCTTAAACTTTGCCCATTATCCACTCAAAATATAACTTAGCATAACTGCCATACATCAGGATGGCAGCTGTGGACCCAATCCACAGCTTTTAGGTAAGGGTTTCACCTTTCCAACATAGCTCACCAAGGATTTTTCAGATAAATTTTTTTAGTCGTATGATGAAATAAAAATTTTTAACTTTTTTATACTGGCTTTAAATGAGCGTATGACTGCAGGACTGTGACTTAATGTTGAACATGTAATGATGCAGCACAATTGTATGTATGCATAAAAACTATCATACCGCATCATGTTCTTGAGTACACAAGCATTAAGTTTCAAACAGTTCAGTATAAGACATTTAGTTTTTAAAGAAAATGGCAGATGGTGGCCGGTTGCATACAAGATGATTTTTTTTAATTCTGTATGACATACTGGGTCATAAAACAGTATTGACTAACCATATCACATGATGGCTCTATTTTTTTGCATATAGTCAAGCAGTTTTAACACTCAACAATGTTACTGCAACCTTTATCCACAAAAGTTGCCTTCTTGATACATTTCAGTTGAATTTCTGAACAGCTTGTGTGTGTATTCTGTGCAACATCACAACAAACAAAAAAAAAGTGTGCTGACAAATAGTTATAAAATTGTGGTTTCTTGGGCCTGCCTGCCACTGAACAGACGAGATTAACTTCGGTGCAAAACCAGAGTAGTTAATTTTTTTTTTGTGTTGTAGTTTTGGTAAGCCTATGTATGTGAGCAGTGGCGTAGTCTGTTACGATCCGTGGTGGAAAGATGCTTGATTTTAAGAGTATCGTGTACCGATTTAAAATTTCTGCGTCTGACATGGGGGAACATGAAAATGTTAAGTCAGAGCACCATGCGCAAGAAACATATCACCTCTATTCCTCTATTCGCAGTGCGCTAATCTGGCATGCAAGGTTTTCGTTATCTTTTTCCTATAGGGCTTTAAGCAATGACCCCAAAATCTATAAAGTAAAAGCCACAGTATGCTTCTTTTTTTGGATTTACAAATTCAGGTGGTATTTTTGGAGTCATAGCAGTATAAAAAAACTGGTTTTTAGTCATTTTGAGAAGCTCCAAAATCATGTTTCTAGCAAGCATGCTGAAATTTGAAAATTATGTATTAGTGTAGTTTCAAGTGTATGTTCTTTTCACAGATACCAGTAAAGACATAAGTTAAGTGGTACCACGTAAAAACTAATATGTGTGACACACAACACCGTCTATGTGTCAGGTAGATAGTACTCTCGACATTGCTGCATACTTCAGAACCATGACAAGAAAAAAAGGGGGAATTTTGGCATGTTTCAGGACCGGAACATATTTGCAACTTCGATAGCAGTAGTAGTGTTTGCAAACCCACTGCAAATAGTTTGCCATCATTTACAGTTTTTGGCTACCTGAGTAGCGAGGTAGTTTACAAGGTTCATTTATAGGAAAAGGATGTTGTTTGGTAATTTCAGTTTGTGTATAATGCACAGATAGACCTGGATTTGCAATTTAGAGTGTAAATGTAAATAAGTTCAGGTTGTAGCACGCTGTTTTGAGATTAAACTACAAAAAAAAAAATACAATTTAAAATAAAACAATACAGAATGTAGCCTATGATAAATCAAAGAATGTTTGTAAGGAAACATGTATTACTGATGTTAAATGATTCTTCCAGCATAAAAATAGTTGCTCCATTTTGCTAAAAATAACTTTCTGCTCACATTGTGGTCCATACATCAGAAAATTCAATGCTATCTGCGTATAAAATAAAACAAGAAACAATTTTGAAATTCCCGGTCTGCTCTGGTGATTTTGGTAACAAATAATCATTTTCGCACTTGCTTGTAAATGCAAATGTTCCACTGCAAACACTTGTAACCGGCCTACTACCGACTCAACCGTGAAAACGTGTCTAAGAACACTCAGGCACAAATACATACAGGGTGAGTCATCAGCTCTGCGACAAACTGTGACAGGATGTTCCTTGCAAAATAACAGTTAGAAAATGTCTGGCAACGAATGCCTGGAAACCACTCCTAAGGGCAGGAAACCCCTGTGAAGATGGGGTTGCAAGTATGGTTTTTATTGAATTTGACGGGAACCATTTGATATTAAGGGATGAAAATTTGTA
>PNEQ01097326.1:0-83091 GCA_003012365.1 Medauroidea extradentata
TTTTATACGTTCTATAGACGTATATTTTACTTTTGATATACATACTGAATATGTATTTTTAACGTTTATTCTGTTTAGTTACGTACATCGTATATATATAATTTACACGTTTCATTGACATATTACAGTGGGACTTTTAAGCGTAATATTGACCTAGCTGGTATGTATATAATACGTACACTTTATGTTCCTGAATGTCTTTTTTTTAAACATTTCTCGACAAAACTGGATTCGTTTATCGTAATCTTCTCGTAACAATTGTTGGACATTCCTTACGTGGTACAGATTATGTCCAACTGATTTTGAGTGTACGATGTACCTCTGATTTTGAGATAACTGTACGACTACTCACCGTTGACATTCGTTGAGTGGTCTGTCTCCGTTTCTCTCACGCCCAAGTCTTCATAATGGTAGTACGACCTGATATAGTTCAAGGAATGCGTCCTTCCAAGTAGGCATTACGCACTCTGAGAATCGTTCGGTGGTCTGGAAATCGGTCGGGTTGAGGTCATGGTCTTCATTGTACGTGTCCTCTGTACTGTCTTGCTGCGTGAAGTGCATTGCCCCTTTAAGAGCCTAAAAATAATGCGTTTATAAATATTCACGTGATAAATAAGGCATGGTCACTCACACGCAATAAAATGTCCATATTAATTTGCATAACTTACAATCACGTTAATTACACCAAGAAAAGTGTATTGTGTCACGTTTTCTGGCCTCATAGTTGCACGAATTTAATTTGCTCTGAAATTCTGATACTGTGAAACAATTATGCAAAAGTTGTGTGGCAGTAATAGCGAATGACTGTAAAGGAAGGTCTGAGTTACACCAGTACTGTCTATCTGGACACCAGTGCAGTAACCAAAAATAGTCGAATGGGGTTTACTTACATTGAAGAGAACACGTGTAGTCTGTAAAGCGCACACTCCTTCGCAATAATTTTATTTGGTATTAAGTTACCTGAAAGAAACCCGGTAAAATGGATTGGTCCTGGTGGACCTATACCCTGCCCTCAGAGGTCTCCTAGCCTGAACCCTGTAGGTGTATTTGTGTGGGTATATTACAAAGAATTAGTTTACTCTACAGAATGTTGATGTTTAGACAAACTGAACAGATAACTTCAAGAGTCTCAAGAAAACATAAAAAAAAAAAAAAAAAAAAAAAAAAAAAAAAAAAAAAAAAAAAAAAAAAAAAAAAAAAAAAAAAAAAAAAAAAAAAAAAAAAAAAAAAAAAAAAAAAAAAAAAAAAAACTTGTCCCGGTGATTTCGCATTTGCATTGAATCAGCAAATCATTTAATGAATTTTCTGTAATTTTTTTATAAAAACACATGTTTTGTCAATTTTAATGTGTTATTATCACATTTCTTACTACTCATGTAATTCAATTTTTGCACATAATCCACTTTGATTCCAATTTTACTATGAAATCATTAAATGTCGGCGATAAAATTTTCTCAGTAAGTAACCGATAAAATGAGAAAGTTTTTGTCGTTCGTACAAAAAACGTTTTATGTAATTTTTTCTTTTTTTAAACTTCCCAAAATGTTAAGAAAACATTACCTCTCCGGCAATTTTTGATTTTAGATGTTTTGCAGACATGATGCTACGACACTTCACACTGATACGTAAATGTTACAACACAGTACTGACCAGTCTGTCTACTATTTTGACACAAACATTAAAGTGTTTATCACAGTTATTCATGTCAATAACCATTCATTCCTGTCAGACTGCGTGTAACGCACAAAAACAGGGGAACATTCGTAACTGCTAAACTATAAACAACCGAACCATATATGCGAGTGCTTCTGATAGACCTCGAGGTCATCCACGTCCCTACTTCGGCTTGACACTACTTCCTGGGACAGCCTGTATTGTATTTTCATTATGTTCTTGTATATTTTACATAAAATACCGAAAGACATACAAGGACGTAGTACGTAAATTATTGCTGACAGTTTTAAATGAAATCTAAAACTATTGGATAGTCATTTCAAAGCAGTTCTTGGTAACTATTTTTACCATTTATATTTTGCCATAGTAACCCATTCAATAGTAAAAATAAATTGTTACGGGTAAAATATGGACAAGAAGTTATTCAAAAATACATCAGTTCGGCAAACGTCTGCTGACAAGGAATGGATGAAAGAAGACAACAGAAGATCACATTTCGGAAACGTCGCAACTGTTGCTTCATACAACGGAGAAGTCAGTCTATGATTTTTCCATAGGCTGAAAAAAATATTTTTGTCATTTTTAATGTATGCTGTTTGTAAATTGTAATAATACAGTGGCGGAAACGATTAGCGGGGTTATTTTTGTGCAAGCTCCAGTCTGAGCCAATAGTTACCATACTTGCCAGGACATCCTGTGGGTGTTATAATAATTAAACATCACAAAAAAAATTATAACTGAATAATCCACAGATCTGTTTAGTAAAATAAGGAAACAGTCTGGTTTTGTAGTACCGTAACTATTGAACGTTTGTGGAAATAAACCAGTGTTAGCCCTAATGCTGTTTATTTTTGTTTTCGTAAATAAATATGATTCATTCTTCATAGCACTTAGTTAATTGTACAGGTTGTCGCCGTAGTATAGAGGTCATCAACACTCGCCTCCCACCACGGTGATCCGGGTACGACTCCCGGTAGGATCACTCATGATTTTCACAAATGTAATGGACGTTGTCGAGGTCTGCCCCAATTTCCCCTGCCCCTAAGTGTCGTTGTTCCGTGCCCACTAGCGGTCAATATTTTGCTGTTGAGGACATGCACATGCCAGGTAGTTGTAAAAAACCTAGTATCGTTGTTGAAGAATTGCTACATTAGTTTGAAACTAATGTATGTATATTTTAGTCTGAGAGCCGGTGAGAGATCGACTTACACCCATCAGATAACCAGATGGGACATTTTTTTTAAATTTTATTAATTAATGAACACGTCTATGATAGCTTGCCTATCGCAAAGCTGCCATGACTATTTTTAATTAAATTAATTTTAATCGCTTTTCTTTCATCGCCTTCACTCTATTGATAACCAATCAAATTTAGTCGCAAATGTTAGTTTTTTGTATAGAGAATATGCCTAGGTAAGCTTCCCTACTTATTTACGGTCATAGCTACCTGGCAAGCAGGTACGAACAGGTAAATCAATTTAGGTAGCTACACCGAGCTGATAAACATCTAAATTGGTATCAAAATAGAGATAATTTAATAACAAATATAACGGTATAGGGTTGCCTGCAATAATACGTTCATAGAATATTATTGCCATGCGTTAAAGTTTTAAAATCGGAGCAATGAAATATGCGAGAGAGAGAGAGAGAGAGAGAGAGAGAGAGTAGAGCGTCCGAAGTCCGTGCAATAGCAGCTGTGCGAGACGTGTCCATTGAATGTATCCGAGTACGCATGCTCTTTTACATGCGTGATTGAGAGAGACAATGTTTACTTAACTGTCGAAAATCATTGAGACAACACGTGTTCCGCATTATTGTTAATTCTGCTGTAAAATATGAGTAAAAAGTTGTTTTTGTGTGATTAAAAAAATCAGTTATTGATTTTGACAGGTATTGTGAAGTGTGCTCACAAAAATTGGCTTTTCGTAAAAAACGGAACTTAAAGTACGGAGATATTAAGCTAACCAAAGAATCGTTGAATTTTGTTGGTTATCACTCCATGTGTCATAATAAAGTTACCGTTTTAAGAAATAAATGTAAAGAAGAATTTGATAATTTTGTCACTAATCACTAAGTAAGTAAAAATGTTTGTTTAAATCAATAATCCTAAATAAATATCCTTTCTGTGAATTTTTTTTTCGTAAAAAATTTTATATGCAGAACAAAAAATGCTTTCTCAAGTTTTAAATATTTTAATTTATGATTATGATTTTTCTCTCCATAATAATTACGTTGATAATTGCACATAAAAAGTATTTATCTATAAATTTAATTTTCGTAATAGCTATGATTATTTATTAATAAACTGAATGTAAATATAAATTTTAATTATATAACAATTTATATTTTATATCAATAATTCATATTATTAATGTCCAAAATTTAATTCTTCTTCTGAATTTAACAAATTTAATAAAATGTTCAGATGCTTCCAACGACTTCAACAACTGGGCATTCTGGCGAACCTGCACACGCAAGGATAACAGCTCCTAGATAATGAAAATAGCAAAGAAAATATTTCAATTTCCGAGGATTTGAACGAGGTAATTACATATTTTTCGATATTAAATAACTGTTTTAAATATTTTAGTAAAATAATACTGTACACTTTGAAATAACTTAATAAATGTCACACAGTTATTACTGATTGGAAAAGGATAATGAATATTCAATGGATCTTTGTACATCTTCAAGTAATCAACTGAAAAAAAATATATATATATATTTGTTTCAGATGCCGCAATCCTCAACAGCAACATTTAGTAACTATGTTTGTGTATTTTTCATCAGAAAAAAAAAAGATCAGCAAAGAGGATCTTCAATGTAACTGTTTCGCAGGGTAATGAGATATTAAGAAAAAATTTTAAAAATTGCAACTGATGTAAATTATCGTGAGGTTCTTTCACAAATTCAACATCAACGCATTGCTTATCATAAGCCCTGTTACGCTTCTTTTCTCACCAAAGAAATACACGATCTTGATAATGACTCAAATTATAGTTGGCAAAATTTACAGAAACCTTCATAAGCAAGCCTTTGAATCTATAGTAAATTTTGTTTCTAATTAAATAATAGACAATAGTAGAGTGATGTCAATTGTTATTTAGATACCAATCTCTGTTATAAGGATTTGGGAAAAGTACAATCGAGCTCGTTGATATTGAAGATTTCCGAGCTAAAATGTTGGAATAAAAGTTATTTAATAAAATTTGGTGACAGTCTAATCATTGAAGCATCTAGCGAACCACGTAATAAAAAAATAGTGTACAATAGAGACATCGACGTTTCACTCATTGCTAATAATCCAAATTTTTTGGAGAAAAAAATGAAGAAATGTTTGATGTATATTTTCAGTTAAGGAATTGTATAAAATATTGATCATAAACTGCTGCCTAAACGTATAACAGCTGAAGACGTGATTCGTGGGGAATGTGAAATCCCAAAATTATTGTTTGATTTCGTGTGAAATCTCATTAAAGGACCTAATATTTCTGATCAAAATTCAATTGAGGCTACCACACAAGTAATATCGATTTGCAGTGATATCATTTACACTGTTACGAAAGGTACATGTAAACCAGCAAATATTTACTCTTGGTTTGGGGATGAAATAATTAACTAATTCTCGGCAAGTGATAACGATTCTCAATCGATATGGTAACACGATATCTTATAATTTGGCTGAGGAAATTGAAACTGAAATTTCTTACGCCGGTTAAAAGTAACACAGTATTACCATCCGGTATCAGCACAACAGGTGGATGTAGTACTCATGTAGCATTCGACAATTTTGATCGATTTGTGGACACGAATTCGGGGAAAGATACAAATGCATGATGCAGTTGGAATCATTTACCAATTTAACAATACACAAACCGAAGATCCTGATCCAAGAAGTTCGACGCCTGTGCTTGAGGACAATGAAAATGAAAATGAACCTTCCCGAAAAAGAATACGTTTTATTGGAATTCCACGAGAAGCGCGATCATCATATTTTAAATCGGTGGTCAGTATGCAGATGCTGGATGCAGATTCATTCACAAACTCTATCGAAGTATGCAGAGGTGCAACTGAGATAGCTATAAACAAATATATTTTATAGGTCATGTCCTTGTTCGGAAAGGATTTAGTTCCCTAATGGTTGGGTTATAACTGCATGATATCAACTGATCACATCGAAATTCAAAATATTGAATATCTTCCACCAATTAACTCTTCTCCTACTTCGTATGCAGTGGTGAATGAAACACTGGTTACGGCTATGGAAATTGCTGAAAAGTGTCATAAAGAACAGATTGTGACCTATGATTTGGCTATTGTTAAAATGGCAATGCAAATTCCGGAAAAGAATTGTCCAGCATTTGATAACATTTTCATAAATTTGGGTGCGTTCCACATGCAGATGGCATTTTTGAAAGCTATCGGGAAGTTTATTGATTCTTGCGGGTTGGTCGAAATTTTAGTTTAAGCAGAATTATTAGCTGCAGGTTCGATTAACAGCTTCCTTGATAGTAAGCATTTTAATCGATGAAAGCGCTTACACCCACTAACGGCTGCTGCATTACAATCACTACACTTAAAACAATATTTACCCACAACTAATGTATCTTTGGAAATGTTAGCTAATTTACTAGATACGCTGAAAGAACATGCATAATATAACCCAACGTCTAATGTTAATGATGCCATCGAATTACCAGAGTCATTAAACAAAGTTATTAATTGGTACAAAGAATTCTGGAGACAATTTTTTGGCAGGTGAAAAGGGCAAAACAGCTCAATATTATTATATGTACTGTGAATTTGTTAATATATTTCTTCGTTTTTCAAGAAGCATTCGTACTTGTAAAGTTGATTTGTACATCGATTCCATTTTCAACATTTGTGATTTATTCTTTGGACTTAGTCAACCGAAATTCGCAAGATGGTGTCTTTTGTATTTGAGTAATATGATCAGATTATACACGGGAAATTCACCATTAGTTGCAAAATTTCGAAGAGGTGCATTTGGAGTCCTACGTACTGCTGCAAATTTTTCAAGATCACCTGTAGACATAATACTAGAACATACAATTAACGCCGACGCTAGAAATGAGTAAACGAATAATCTTGCTGTGGAGGCAATATCCGCTCGACAACGTTGGGCAATTAATCATAGCATGAGAACTAAAATCTTAACCAGTGTGAAAGAAATTATTGGCCTGTCAAAAAAGACGACATTTCACATTATTTACAAAAACACAGAGCCAGAAAAGACCAAAAAAGTTTCCAGAGTAACATGACAATATTGATAAAAATAATCTGTTTAATATTTCCACTGTCAAAGCAGCATCTGATCATGTTACTAATTTCTTACTGAATATTGAAGAAGATCATCGACAGGAAATTAATTTTATTTCAGAATGATGCTCAGTTCTTGGAAGATTCGAAAAACCATCATCCCGGAACAAAGACTGCACCACAAAAGTGTTGATGAACGAATATAAAAGCAAGACAGTTTTACTAAGGATGGAACGAGATATTTTTAGACGATTATTGGCAGTCAGTATAAAAAAATATAGAATACTGTTTAACTTTTACACTTGCACCGATGCCACCAGCTCTTTTCTCGTGTGATGGTGGAATGTTCAAAACCGATAAGTCAACATTAGCAAAATTACTGAAAGCGAACGTTCAAATGACTGAGCTAACACAGATAGACGTGGAAATAATAGATGGTTTTTACTATTTGAATTTTATCGGAGCTTCGATGCCATGAAGTTTGGAAAAAAATTGCCGAGTTCATTCTTGTAAAAATTTGCTCAACGATTGCTGCAGAGGCGCATTTAGTTTTTGATCGTTACATGACGCCGCCTATAAAAGTTAGTGAACGGCAAAACCGTGAAGATTTAGATGTTCCATTCAATATTTCTAGACCTTAACAAAGTAGGCAGCCAGATTTTTTACGTAGCTTAAATAAATATCGATTTAAAGAGGCTTTAGTTCAGTTTTTATCTACTAATTGGGAAAATGAGCATTTAGTAACTATTATTAAAAAAAAATAGTGTTCAGAATTATTGTTACTCCTACCAAGCGCAGCAAAATCAGATGATAAAAACTGAAGAGATTGCCTACATGTGTGATTATGATGAGGCAGATACCAGGATTATTTTTCACGCATTCCAGAGTAACACCGGGATCAACAATTCTAATAAAATCTTCAGATACTGATCTAATTATTATTTTACTTGAAAACATTCACAAAATTAAGCTATCCAAAGTTTGGCTACCACATTCAGCGAACAAGAAGAAAAACACTCAAGACATTGATTTCATCAACTGTACAGATTTAGCTAAAAAATTAGGAACAACACTACGTTGAAGCCTACCAGCTATCCACGCGTGCAGCTTTTTACCTGAAAGCTAAAGCTTAGACCGTACAAACAATTTTCTAACAATGAAACGTACCAAAATATTTTTGCATCATTACTTGACGAAGTTGATATTTTCATAAATGAAAAAAAAAAAAATGAATGCGGTTCAGTAGTTTACCGCTAATATGTATGGTATTCTGCACTAGTGTGAATGATGCCAGACATCGTATTTTCCCAGAAAAGTTGCTCTTCAAAAGGAGACACTGAACAATTAAAAAAATAAATAAATAAGTAAATTAAAATGTTTCGACTCTACACCATGCCACCGTGTTGGTCTTCTTTAATGCAAACAATTTCGCGAACTATAAACGTTAATTCAATGAGGCTTCACGCTACCGATCCAGAATGTATAAAAATGCATCCCGAAAATTGCGGTTGGGTTTTAAAAAATAATAATTCGAAACCAATTGGATTTGTTGGAGTCCAAACTCCTCTGAAGATAGATGACATCGTGCAAGTGATGGAAAATTCAAGTGATGAAGATTTTTTAGAGCCTGATAATCATGATGCAGAATCAGGTGATTCAGATAATGAGTAATGATTATGAATTTTATAACGTGATTTTTCTATTTATTCTATTTATTTGTGTGATAATCGTTTTTATATCATAAATGAATAAAATGTAATTTTTATGTACTGATTAATTACTTTTCTTTTACTCTACTTACATTTTCGAATTAACATTCACTTTAAATAATTTTGCATACAAAGTTATTTATGTATTTATTTAATTAATTACTCTGAAGTTAGAAGACTTCTAAAAATATTTTGGATTAATTAAAAAAATAAATTATAACCTAAAAATGTTTTTAAAAATTTACACTTGTAGCTTTTTTAAATTTCGAAATGTGACAATCTTGCAATAATTTTCTTGTTAAAATTAATTTCTAATTGTTCTGACGTCAGTTAATTTCGGCATTATTGATTATTATATACCTATAAATAAATTTATTTCATAGTAATGTAATAATAATATTGGGAATAAAGTTTATTATCCGCAACTACAAATTCATTTTCGACAGTAAATAAACATTGTCTCTCTCAATCGCATGTAAAAGAGCATGCGCGCTCGGGTACATTCAACGGACACGTCTCGCACAGCTACTATTGCACGGACTTCGGACGCTCTACTCTCTCTCTCTATCTCTCTCTCTCTCTCGCATATTTCATTGCTCAGATTTTAAAATTTTAACGCATGGCAATAATATTCTATGAACGATTTATTGCAGGCAACCCTATACCGTTATATTCTATTTTGATACCAATTTAGATGTTTATCAGCTCGGTGTAGCTACCTATACTGATTTACCTGTTCATACCTGCTTGCCGGGTAGCTATGACAGGAAATAAGTAGGGAAGCCTACCTAGGCATATTCTCCATACAAAAAACTAACATTTGGGACTAAATTTGATTGGTTATCAATAGAGTGAATGTGATGAAAGAAAAGCGATTAAAGTTAATTTAATTAAAAGTAGTCATGATAGCTTTGCGATAGGCAAGCTGTCATAGGCGTGTTCATTAATTAATATATTTTCAAAAATAAAATTTCTCATCTGGTTTTCAGATGTGTGTAAGTCGGTCTCTCACCAGTTCCTGTACTATTTATACCGTTTTTTTTTTCCTCGCAAGTGTCGCAAATTTTGCTATAAGAAAGAAAGAAATAAAAATATATTTTGCGTACGAGCAATAAATTATTTTTCAAAAAAAACAACATGCATACATGACATCACTGCACGACTGCACACAGTCTAGAATTCTTCCAAAGCACCATGTTATAAATCATTCGAGTTCTTCGTAACAGTGGGGAAAAACAACTACAAAGCATGGCTGTTTTTAAGATATACTACAAAACGTGTGTACAATATCATTGTCTACGAAAAGAAAACGCATTTAAAACTAAGTTTCTATATTTTTATTTTCTATATATCGTGCCTAGAATCATGGTTTCGGGCTCTCCTCAAAATTACTAAAAATTTTGTCAAATTAGTGTAATGTAAAAACTACGTAACGGAAGTCTCGATGAAGAAGCCAACGACCAAAACACTGAGGCTGCGGTGGCCGAATCGTCAGACCATTCGCCTCCCACCAAGGCGGTCTGGGTTCAGTTCCCGTATTTTCGCATATGGGAATCGTACCGGACGATGCCGTTTGTCTGCGGATTTTCTCGGGGATCTCCCGTTTACCCCGCCCTTAATTCCAGCGATGCTCCTTACTCACATCATGTCACCACTTACCAGCGCTAAAGACCTCGGTGCTGACCAAAATCTCTCTCACTCACCAAAATACTGTACGCTGTTTTCATGCTCCGTGCATAAAGGCGATACAGTTGCTAACCCACGAGCCAGTCCAGCTCTTATCGCATTGCCTGTTTCCGTGCCTCAATCGCGGCATCTTGCACTTGCTGATAAGCGCTCTTAAATGCTGAACAAACCTAGCCGTTCCTTCCCTTCTATATAACAAAGTTGGCAATGCTGGGATAAGTTCTATCACAGCCGGGTTTGTAACATACCAGAAGCATATTTTGATGTTTCAACAAAATCTCTACTGCTGTCAATCAAGGAACTCATTCGCAAAATTCTTCTGCTGTCAGTATTACGCTTATTTTTTCCGGTGTACTTAACTGTGGAACGTTTCTCGTTTACTTTTTTTTTATCTCTCGCGCAAGACTCTGCAAGGCCAGTTTAATTAAAGAAGGACATGGACCTTGCTTTCTCAGTCCGACTGCCGTGACGAACGAGGAAAAAGCAAAGGAAGTGATCTCACTACTCAGATTCGCGCCACAACACTAGCCTGTTACTGTGAACATAACAACACGCAATGAAAACAAATTGGTACTCTTACCAGAAAAAACTTGTTAACTAATGTCAATACATCTATCAGTCTAGGCACTACAACAAGAATGTCGCAGGTAATTAAAGTGGTCAAAATTTTCCAAATACCTGAGAGAACTAGAGTGATACATATTTATTAACAGGTTACGGCTACATAAATAAACACTACAAATAACTAGGACAGGTTCACTACCTGGATTGTTACTATTTTCCCATATTTCTGCTGCGGAAGTAATTAGTTACACATATTATTTTACAAAAATTAAGCTGAGAAATATCCGTGTTTTATTTATAATATGTAATACCAATTTTATACAGCATAATAAAGTCCATTTGTGCCAAAGCAAGTAGGGCTTGCTGCTAAGAAATATAGTTAATGATAATCAATGTTTGTAACAGTTTTTTAAGCAGCAAAAATTGAAATCAAGATGGGCTTACGGAAAATAATGTATTGAAGTTAATTAGGTTTAATCAATCACGTGTAATCGCACGCATGCAAACAATCTGCTTGGTTCACTTTTTGGACTAATCAGCTCGGATCACTGTTTTTGAACATTTACACGCGCTGATATCCTGACTTGAAGTAAATGCTTGTGATGGCGGTCGGAATATTAGCTAATTATTTTGAAGCACGCAAACAGACAGAGACATAACTGCAACATTAGACTACATTCTTTCTTCGATAAGAGTGATGATGTAGTAGGCTATTAAATGTATTTTTACGAATGATTTTTGTCAGCCAGTCTTCTCAGCAACTGAACAAATCAAAACGCACATCAGCAGATGTCTTCAGCTAAAATAATATCGTCTGTCTGACCAAATATGAAATTATTAACACTAAATAATTACATTCATATCATTCTTGAATGGTACATTAGTCAAGATTAACAAGACGTTACCGTCATAACTAACGAGCATATTTTCCTTAATGTGGGTGCAAATTATATTAAAATTGGTTGCATCCGGTCCAGTAGTTCTCGAAATTTAACAAGAACTCATTAGATACCCATATATTAAAAAATGGCGCACCTACAAAAATGAAACCAACTCTAAGCAAAATTTACAAGATTAACTTTTAAGATGTCACATTTGATTTGAATTGGTTGAAAGGACACAGAGATACAAAATAACATCAACAATTTTTAAATAGCCAATATTTAGAAAATGGAGTAGTTGTTATGAACAACAAATATAAAAGTCTGGTGACCATACTTAGTTCTTCATGTGTAAGATCAGTCAGTCACACTCGTGTTCCTGAACCCCGCGTGTCTACCTGATAATAGGAACAGATTCCAGTTCCCGAAACGTCGTTAATACTGACTGTTTGGAAAACTACTGTGTTTTGTTTCGTCTCATCGTTTGTGTCGTTTGTTATTTTTTTCTGTTTGTGTCTGATATCTTTGTGTTTTGTTTCGTCTCATCGTTGTATCGTTTGTTGTTTTTCTGTTCGTGTCTGATATCTACTGTGTTTTTGTTTCGTCTCATCGTCGTGTCGCATGTTAACTTAAGTTTCTTTTTTATTTTTGTTATTTCATTTATTATCTGTTTGTTCCTTGTTAATTTGACTCGATTCCATGTTTAGAATTTTATGTTGTGTATGTATCCTGTTGACAATAGTATACTACGCTAATTTATATATTTTTGTATTATGTTTAGTTTTCTTAGACAGTCATTTATTTCACAGTGGAGTATGTCCAAGCAAATAAATCCAGTCATGTGTAACGAGAATGGTAAAATTTGGACCAATTTCTCCCTTTAGTTATCTCATGTGATCAACAAATGTTCAAATGGCCTACGTTGTGAAAGTATAAGACCAGAATGAATGTAACAAAATACATAAAAGTTAATGCTTTCACAAAGCAGTGCCCATGTGTTGTTTTGTTGCTTATCAAATATATGTGTTCACGTACATGTACCGGCAGCGTTTTCTGTATCGCATGACTCTGCCACATTTAGGCGTAAATTTGCCATGAAATAGGTATACTATTATTATTCACGAAATACTTAACTAGATTGAATACAAACAATAACACGAGTAACCGAATAACAAACTACGTTAAAATGCACGGCAGTCGTTTGTCCTTTGTCCCTTTCCGTTTAACTGCAACGACAAACGACACACATGATTCTACCTCATCTTCGTCCGACATTTCTCATCAGCGTACTTCTTGGTAGCAACGAAAAAAAATTAAATTTTTTCCGGTAAAATTTAATTAATATTCTATAAGTACATGCCGCTTCGTACTAATGTCAGGCCACCCCCCCAATAATATTGTCAAAGCAAAATTAAATTATCTACACGATTTAAATTGCAAACACTAACACAACAGCGTTTTGCCACGAATCGGGAAGCTACATGGCGAAACCGACGACACGTTTTATTTGGGCAGATACTATTTAAACAAAGTAGAAAACAGAATGTCATTACACGCAAAAATCCCAGCGTAAATGAACCTGACAACTCATAGGTGATACACAAAGTGTATATACCTAATGTGAGAAAAGGTTCCTCAGGTATGACTGGATTTAGTTGCTTGGACATACCCCATTGCAAAATAAATGACTGTCAAGAGAACTAAAAATAAAGAAAAACATAAATAAGCAGAGTATGCTTCAGACTACAGGATACATACACAATATACAATTCCAAAAAATGGAATCGGGTCAAATAAAACAAGGAACAAAACAGGCAAAAAATGAAAATAATAAAACAAACAAAAAACAAAACAGAAACCCAAGTTAACGTACGACACAACGATGACACGAAACAAAAACACAGTAGATATCAGACACAAACAGAAGAAACAACAAACGACACAACGATGAAACGAAATAAAACACAGCAGTTTTCCAGAACAGTCAGTATAACGACGTTTCGGGAACTAGAATCTGTTCCCGTCATCAGGTAGACAAACAGGGTTCAGCAACACGAGTGCGACTGAAGATTCCTCAGGTATCTCAGATGCTCAAAAAATGTTCAAACAGACACAATTTTGAAAAATTCGTAACATCTTACTGTATGTGTACTTGTAATAATAAATCCGGGGAAATTGTTCCTGAGATATCACATGTGATTAAAATGTTAAAAAATGCTGCTATTTTGTAATTATGAACACAGCATTAACAAACTACACGAAAGTCAAGTGAAGTCAAATTACTTACAACAGAATTTTATGGAAATCTAAAAATGGATTCTTAGATATCTCCTGTGACCATAAAACGTTTAAAAGGACACAATTTTTAAAATATGAACACGGCCTTAACAAAATACACGAAAGTCAATTAGCCCTACTAAGTATGCTACTGAATGTGTATCGAGATTAATGAAATTGTGAAACATAATTCTTCAGATTTCTTGTGGGATCAAAAAGTTTAAAATATTTACATTTTAAAAATGTAAACGCGTACTAAACGAAATACATTAAAGACAAGTGACCTTACAATATACAAGTGTACCGAGTATGATTATATTCGCCTCCTTCCTTTTTCCACTTACACCAACATAACACATACAACACACATGCAAAATGCAGGCACAGTACACGCACACACGCACACAAATATACAGTATATTTGTACGCACTGGAATGTGTTCTCATAAACTCAATTTTCCTTCGAAAATTAGGCTAAAATCTAACATTACAGGCAGCTTACAGTAGAGTGAACATTTGTAACGTTTTTTTTACTTTGTTTGTTAAAATAAACACAGTAAGATAGTTTAAATTATATTTACAGTGTATATATTTACCTGTAATCAAATGTTGACGTCTGAGACAACAATAAAAATATTCAAATGTGCTCACTCTATTGTTAACAGCATATGCTTATCATTACAACGTTACATCAACATTATCGTTTAAAACCTTGTACACGTATTCCTGCTATTAAGAGAGGATCGTCGCCTGGTACATGGACGGTGTTAGCGTGTAACACGTATTCTTTTTTTTTTTTTTTTTTACGCGAAACCGTTTGTCTGCTAAAAGAACCACACTTGAAACAACGCTTTTATAATTTAAAACATTCAGCACGCTTGTTAGAAATAAGATTTTGGGGCATTCAAAATTGCTAAAAACGGCTTGTTTGTAGAATGACTTAACTCCGGAAATACGACCTGAATTAGGAAAGTGCAAAACTATAAGCATGCATTGACCTTTACTACGCTGCTCCCACGCGTCAAACGCAGAAATTCTCAAAGTGACGGCTGGCGACGGAGCTGTAAAGATGGATTCACACATTAATCTGTGATATACTATGCTTTGCTATGCTGTGCCGAACATGCTGCGTTTTTAAATCGCAATATAGGTTGTTAATTGAAACCGTTCACACATCACGACGGTATGCTACGTAATGCATGTTTCAACAAAACTGTGCAACAGTAATTCGATATCTGCTCTCGTTTAGGATTTAAAAAATGATTTTCGTAAAATCAGTAGAAATGATGGATCATTGCCTTAATGAGTATGGTGTCTTAACAATAACATTCTGACCTTGTCCGAAGTGTGTTTTCTTTTCGTACGTTGGCACAATGTTCGACGTAAAAGTAACCTGTTTATGAAATGCATTTTAAGCGCCTAGTAAGGAGGCGCTCTTAATGATCACACAATACTGGCAGTGTGTTAGTGTGAGACCGGGTTTACACATTGGTCCAACACCCGACCTTGGAAGGAAATTCGGCCAATGTGTAACCGCTACTTGGCCGATCTTGGAACGTTGGCTATGTGTTGGAAGCACTGGCCATTCAGTGTCGGTTTTCAGTCTAACATCAAAGGGAAGGCGTATGCATTGGTGAAGTTTTGGTCTGTGTTTACACATTGGTGCATGCATTGGTGTTGTGATTTTACATTTTTTTGTAGTTTTAGAGGAAAATATTGTTATATGAAATGTTGAAATGGACCAGTGGACATTATTCTGCACATATACATAGAGTATGAATGTAGTTGCAGAAATTTACAAATAAACTTGACCCTCCATTTTCATTGGAATTTAAATTGGCCGTATGACTGGTTAAAAATGAATTGGCCCAGTGTGTAATTAGCGACTGGCCGTTTCTTGGTCATGGCATTTCTTCCTTCCAAGAATGGCCCAATCACATGGGCCAATGTGTAAATCCGGCTTGAGGCACTGCGCCAAGAGCGATGTTGGCCAGCTCATCAGGTGCGGTATCGCCTGTACCATAAGACACTGAAACGGCGTGCAGTGGTATCGTAGATAATGCGCTTGACTGACATTTTCAGCGGTGACCCGATCTTTTTAGTTTTAAAAAGTTTTAAGCAAAGTAAGTCCAATATGTGTTTCTAGAGTAGTTTCACAGGAATACCGTGAGTAGTTTTTCAGATAAAACAGGTTAAAAAAAAAGCTATTTCAGCCATTTTCAGAGGCTCAAAAATTATTTTCTGATTGACGTGATACTTTGAAATTACCTTTCCGTCGTAGTTCGACGTTTATTTTCTTTTCGTACATTGACTGGGCACATGTGGAATAGTGTCGTAAAAGAAACGTATTCATGAACTCACTGCCAGGTGGCGTCCTTAAGACTGACAGACGTTCCGTACGTCAGTGTTCTCAGCCAGCCAAATAGCTTCGAACCAGACACAAAATCCCAGCTTTCAAATTACGCTCGTCAGTAATCTCAGCTGATGTCGGTTACAAAAGGAACGTAGGCAGAGTACACCTGAGTGGCGTGCTGCCGGAAGTAGTGGAGCGAGATACTTCCGCTGCAATGACGCTCGCCTGCGTTCTATGTTAATTACTCGGGTGAATCCTCGCGGCACACGCCTTGCTCCGCGGAGCAAGACCACCTAGTGCAATGCAGACACACACTGACGAGAACACATCTCCATTTACAACAAGCTGGTTTGTAGGGCCGAACAAAACTTACCCGATCTGCCGTGGAGAGACGTGACAAATTTTATCATGTTCCAGTAACAAATTCATTTGTAAGCAGACGTCGTTGCCCTTATGAAAACTCTCGATATCCTTGAAGGCTGAAAATTTACTGATGGTACGAGCATTGAACTACTATGGTTATGAAGGCAATTCATAAGTTTTGAAGCAAATATTATATTAATTAAAAGTTTTGTCAAGTCTGCAATTTACTAAGACTTGAAGATACATTTCAGAAGGGTATAACTAATGGGGTCAGTGGAGCTAAGAATTTTTTCGGTTTGTATGTAGGCTACATTACTTATGAACTGTTTCGGAGATAGAACGTGTTCATAACTTAGTCAACGAGATATTTTTTTCGGTGGTGTCCTATAAAAACACAAGAAATATTTCAAATGTTACCAAGTTTTTTCACGGTAGTAACGAATTTGTTACAACTAAACTTAACGTCACTATCGTCTCTAAAACTAATTCGTTACGAGCAGTGAGAAGAAAATTTCGCAGATTCATCTTAGGGCAAGCTGGAATTCAAACATATTTGAAGTTCTTCTGCGTTTGTATTTTAAGACCACAATTTATCAGATGCGCCGTAGTAAAACTGGAAAAGAAATACTAAACATGCACCGTGCTACCAGATTTAGTGTGAAACTTGCTACTGACTAGAACATCAGCCAGTAAACATGTGATTTAAGGGTCTTAATCTGCACGTCATTGAACTCGTGAAATTCCTCGGTTTATAACTGCGTAAGACAATGTTAACATCAACTAACCAGTGTTGTCATAATCTGCTCCAATTATTTTACTCAAACGAAGACCCTGTAGGAATGTGCTTATAAAAAAAAATTATATGAGCTCTTGACTTAGTGGACTTCGAGATACTTGGTACAATGTGATACGATCACAAAAATGCCTTAACTAATGTCCAATAATTCATAGGAAACAGATTTTTAATAGTGAACGGAAATTCTAAGGGAAAAGCAGATTCATATAAATATTGCGTTTTCTCAGTCTGTACACGTAGCTACAATGTTTTCGCCCGATTTATTTATCGTTGCCCAGTATTTTCAGCGACTGACAACCACCTGTTTTAAAGTCTATGGTATTTCAAAATGCACTTTAATGCTAAAGTGCGTTGTTTAGCTACGTTTTCTGTGTTGGCTGGTTTCTACACGCGACTGGATGAATTAGAAAAAAACAAAACAAATACTAAGGAGCGTAGCGACATAGGGCCCTTATCTCTACCTGCCACTGGAAAACTATCACTAAAGTTAATACAGCGTTATACATTTCTCCGTACCAGGTTGCTATAGACTTTAAATTTTTTTCCGCTATGGCTTTCCGAGTTCAGATAACACTTCTGAAAAATCCCGCAGTTTTTTACATCTTTAGGTTCCTCGTGATAAAAGAGAAAGAATACGAAACTCTTTACAAAATAGGTAGTAACGTACAGTACATCCGTTTGTCAGGAGCCGGTGAACATTTTTTTTAAAATTATAAAGTGAAATTACTATTGTTTTTACAGGTTTGAAATAAAACCGAAAATCATCATCTAACGAAAATTTAAGCTTTAAGACGTTTAAATATGAAAATTAATTAAAATGTGTTTTTATGAGTGATACGTGAGGAAAATAGACCTGTTAATATATATTTCACATCTTTTCAAAAGGCGTTGTTAGCGTAATTATTCAACATAAACCAATAAATTCATTGTTCTTATAGTACTTACAAAAGTAAACTGTTTCCACATGAGAAATAATAAATAAGTGGACTGAAAATAAATATGTGCTCCTAAAGTTGTGAATAAAGAAACAGCAACAGTATTTGAAGAAGTGTGTTGGCCACAGCACAGATATAATCAACTGATCGCAAATTACGTTTTAATTTGAAAGGAAAACACGGAACATACATTTTTTGACTAAACGTTTGTTAGTTATTTAAAAGTTGCATTGATTGTTACAGATGGCAGAAAATCTTTTACAGAATGTAAAAAAAAAAGTTACTGAATTGCTGACACGTCCATATACTATACGTATAACAGCGTATGTAAACAATAGCACACAATGGCCGCTCTTGGATACTGTACCGAGGCATATCCAAAGTCACTCAGGTAACTCTGTAACTAAACACGGAATTATGTTTATACATATTGACTATTGGTAGGTATGTTAGTTTCAGTTACCATGTTTTAGAACATACTGTATAATATTAGAACAAATGTGCCGATAGAAGAAGAGGTAAATTGTACGAGCTTATGAGATTCTGTCATGTTTCCTGACCGTCAGAGATCATTGAGATATGTTAGCTGTTGAATACATTACAATAACTCGTAAATTTTTACAACGCACACATGCTAAGAAATGCATTAATTAATTCGCTATTTGAACACAGCAACCCAAGAGTGCAGAAATCTCATACGAATACTCGTCTGTCTCATTAAAATATACCACCACTGAATAAACAGCACTTTCACGATCCATCCATCCTATTGGTTCACGTTTCAGAGTACAGACATTACGCTGTTTCAGTATAGCTTCGCTGCCTATCAATTAAAAATAGCGTTAGTACTGTCAAAGTCACTATACCATTATAAAATAGTTTTAAGAACTTCAACTGACTACTTTGGCTTTAGATGTTTATCCGAGTTGTAGTCCTCACGCATTCAAAGATTTTGTTTGACAGCGTAGACAGAGATTATAAGTTATGTATGCATGTATTAGTGTATGTCTTGAAAATTCCTAAAAAATAAACACCACACAAAAAAACCTTCGTAGATAGGCCAAACTGACTCAACACTCATGAGTGAAGTTTCTCCTTGTTGACCAGCAGTTTCAATCTTACAAATATCATCCCATGACACTGATTGGCCAGCAGCACCGATCGTTCAGAAAGCATAATATTCTTAGATCAGACAACGTAAATTGAAGAACGAGGACACACAGATGTAAAATATTTTGGCTAATTTAAGGATGGCGACTGCATTGACGACCAAAATGTTAAATATTTAGACCAAGGCAGCAGAAGCTTACGCATAAAGTGTTGTATTACTTTATAACCTTCCTCGGTTATTTGCAGATAATATATAGACATTAATTTTAATCACTGTTCTAGTAGGTGTTACTAGTAGCGAAATAATAATGACGGAATTTCTTTCTTTTCTGGATACTTCGGAAACCCGTGTTTAGCTAGTCAGTCCCACGCCTCTCTCGACGGCTGCAACTGTCTCCACAATTAATTCACGGACGACGCGAATACCCGCGCTAGGGCACAACCACCTCTCGTGGTGCCCGAGTCTCGCAAACCAATACGTGGATCCCTGCGAATTCCCGCGGCTCCGGACACAACCACCTCTCGTGGTGTCCGAACAGCGAGTCTCACAAATATAACACGCGAATATCCGCGGCAAGGTACACAACCACCTCTCGTAGTGTTCACGCCGAAGTCCTATCACATACGCGGACCCCCGCGAATTCCCGCGGCTCGGGACGCGACCATCTCTTGTGGTGTCCGGATTGCGAGTCCTTTAAACAAATATGCGGACCCCCGCGAATTCCCGCGGCTCGGGGTACAACCACCTCTCGTTGTGTCCGCGGCACGAGTCCCCTAAACAAATACGCGGACCCCCGCGAATTCCCGTGGCTCGGGGCACAACCACCTGTCGTGGTGTCCGCGGCACGAGTCCCCTAAACAAATACGCGGACCCCCGCGAATTCCCGTGGCTCGGGGCACAACCACCTCTCGTGGTGTCCGCGGCACGAGTCCCCTAAACAAATACGCGGACCCCCGCGAATTCCCGTGGCTCGGGGCACAACCACCTGTCGTGGTGTCCGCGGCACGAGTCCCCAAACAAACCTAACCGACGCACTCCCGGCACTTTCCCTAAAACTCCCCTCATTTACTCCCAGCCAATCACAAGCTCTGTGGACGACTGACATAACTAAACATGGTCTTTCCTCCGCTCCGGTTTAATTTATCTTTTCAAAATTCATACAGCTTGACATTAACATACACACCAACTTATATACAAAATTTCAACTCTCTACGCTAACGAATAATAAATTTAATATTAAATTTTACTGCAGGGGGTAAGCGAAGTCACGCCCCTGAGCTGACCTACTTCTAGCCCCTTGAGCCTTGGTTCCCACACAAATTCAAGGCTGTGGGCTTGCTTTCGTCCTATATTTCCAGCTTTCTCTTTTCCTCGGCGTGAAGGGTTAAATAGCCGTGACACAATTCAAAATACTCCTCTCCAGCTCTTCGCGTCTGGCCAATATACAAAACTAAATTTAAAATAAATGAAATTAAACAAATTATTACGGTTGAACAAGATTAAACACATAATTCTGATTACAATGAAATGTCAACTGACTCTGTACGACAATTCTATCATATTTTGCGTTATTTACAATGAACATCGCATTTAATCAAAATGAATGGCAAGGAGGCCTGTTACAAGTTAATGTTGTGTAAATTCTTTGTACATTTGAAATATTTTTGGAAAACGTTCGGGCAACCTTAAAAATGTTATCGCGTCTGTTCAGGATTAAAATGAAAGATAATACTCAGAACACTAAGCCAGACAGATGTAGAAATCAATAGAGAAAAAAATTTTACCTTAAATCTGTGTGATTGCCTTTTGCAGAACATAATACATGTTTGTTATCATAATTGTAAAAAAGGTTAAATTATTTTTGCAGGAAGAGTAGTTCTGTAAAATGGGACAGTAAACGATTTTGGCTGTTGGTGTCATTTAGGTTGTTCCTAAAAGAATCCAAACGGGAACAAATTTACAGAATATTTTGTTTCTTGTTGATTCATTATGGTAGAATTCTGGTTGTTGAAAATACACTCCCAATTCCGTCACAGTTGTTCTTCAAAGAGAACAATCTATTCTGTTAAGAAAAAAAAACTATCAGTTCTGCAGAAAGGAAAAAAAATTGTATGCTTTAGAAACTGTGTTTTTACTTACAGAAACAATCTCTATCACAGCATGTAGTAGCGTTGTTGGTATTACTATCTATTTTCTAATGGATGACGCATACCGGTATGTGCAGTGAAATGGGATTCAATTTGCACTCGTGCCGCGCGCATGCATGGAACGTTGATCAAGAACCGTTACATCATGGTGCTGTCGGAGTCTGTTAAGAAATCACGTCAATCAGTAAATTATTACGAAAAATATACTACACAACTGTATGTTTCTCGAAGACAGAATGGCGAAACCAGAAAGAACAATCCTAAATTGGGTTATGCCGAAATTCTAATAAAATAATTAGCCTATTGACGTATTTCTTGGTCAGTTACCGACGCCAAAATTCCATACATTTAATTCCAGCGCAAGATTTTTCGCAGAACGAACTCCGTTACTCTGACAAAGTGTCTTCTTGTTACGTTGTCAGAACTAAATACCTTGTGTTGGTCTTCTTTTGAAATTCTATACTGACTCCTAAAGACAATAGGTTTTCAACTAACGCTTGTAGCATTTAGTACTGTTTCACGCTCTGTTAAGGTCCTCGATGACTAGAAACGGGATCGACAACGACAGGGAAACACGTCGGCATATCGAGAGTATCCACGCGTGCTTTATAGCAACGGTTACCCCATTCCGGTCCTCACATGTGTTTCTCCTTAAACTCGCTTGAAATCATTTCTAATTCTCACTCTCTGTTTGTCGTCTTCTGAAGAGAAGGTGGTTGTGTTATCCACGTTGACAGTAGATCTTATATTTTATTTAAATGGGCTTTAAATATCGTCTACAGCGAAATTATTAGTGACGGACGCACATAACTTTAAACGAATACAGGAACAAGGGGAGGAATCAACAATTGGCTATGTTCAGGAATCAAACCAAGAATTATCCTTGGTCGATTTCGGAAAACCGTAGAAAACAGAAATCAAGATTACTGTGGCCGGGAATCGAATAAGCATCCTTTCGTTTGTATGTCAAGCGTGTTATAGTTGCTTCGCCTCGCTCTGTGAATTTATTGGGAAGGGCAGTGAAAATATTGAATGAATGCAGTAAATAAAAAAAAAATACGTTGAAGTTGATAGACTTTTTTAAGCTTATTGGTAACAGAAAAGTGTTGTGTTGTCAACATTTTTGGTTAATATGTTGGGAAAATTGTATATAACATTACGAACTATTTAGGGAACCACAAGCTTGCGTTACTAATCTACAGCAGATCAAATCTCAGTAGGCATATACAAAATCTCTCTCGGCTTCTACAATTGGGTGAGAGTTTGTTCGGCACTCCTCTAAGGTCCCATTTAACAAATAATACCTCGAGGAGGTGCCAAGAGTAACACGAAAGACTCGCTTTCGGGTGAACTCGTTTCCCGGTTCCGACCATTCTTGGTTCGATTTCCCGTGATTTTTCGAATTCGTTCCATGACACTTCTGGGATGAATTCTTAACATAGTCCGTAACTGATTAAACTCCTAGTTCCTGTCATTATGTCAAGTTATCTGTAAACATCTATAATTAAATCGCTGTCGAAGAGACGTAAATACCCTATAAAAATATAAGTTCAACTGTTGCATGACAACTCTCGTATAACTTTGACACGCGCATTTGTAAGGCACTTAGCAAATTAATTCATGGATTGTTCATAGCCACGTGTAGGGTAACGGATTCTAGCTCGTCACCATATTATTATTATTTGAATTTAGAGTTTCTTTGCACATACTGAAGGTAGCCAAATTAGTTTTTACTCTTTAATTTTGTATGATTTAAATTGCAAAGAACCAAACATAGTGTTATCAAAATAGAATTCACTCTTTATCTCAAAAACATTTCGAGTGTTTAATGCATGTGTGTTAAAATATGTCTTAATTCCTTGTAAATATTAAAAAAAAGGGGAAAATATGTAGCATAGTGATGCCATGTTATGTAATTTTAAAATGCTTACAAAAATTTGCTTCACGAAGTAACACAAATTTGATACAGGTTGATTCGAAAGTGTCAATCCAATGTCAAGTTAACACATGATTATTGAAAATAATAACGTATAGCAACCTTCTTAGGATGAGAAACCGTATAGTTCGAGATGATGTCCTCCGTTGTCTCGGCATAGTTCAAATTATATGTACGAAAAACAGGGACCCTTGAGTTGCATAGCGTTGAATTAGACCATTAGCATAATTCTGTGCATTATAAACACGGCCATGAGTATATATTGAATGTATGCTTGATGTGCGTTTTGTTCACAACGAATAAAACTGACTGCGCTAACGTGTATTCCCTATCTTCCCTGTGTTTATTGTCTCCGAGGAGTTTCCTGCTTTCCCTTTATCCCTTTCATTCGTGTGTATTGTTTGGTTGTGGGGCGATGGTAAAGATACTTCCCCGTCAATGTCGTAGCCTTTCTCTGGCGTAAATTGCCCTCTAGAGGAATGTAATCAGCAAATGTCGTGCCGTCGCGGTTTCGATCCGTACCGAGGGCGAGTTGTCGATCGAGAAACTTCTCTCACGTATCACGTGTAAACTTGACTTTGTACTCCTCTAGTTGAAAATTCGTCCTACCCTCCTTACTCTCGTGAGATTTTGTAAACGTCTTGTGTTATCAACGAAGATTTTTTCGAGTCCGCTGTTAACTATTGAAGATAAGCACAGTACAGAATTCAGAATTCACTGGGGAAGATGATGATAATTTACACATACTGTTGAAGTCATATAGTCCCGATGGCAACCAGAAGATTTTCGTCAACATTTTATTTATTATTCATATCTAGCATCCTCACATTATTTTTTACATTTAATACAATAGCTATTTTCTGCTTGCTAAGCAAGTCACTAAAACAATTTTTTAGTATTTTCATTTGAATAAGAGTATTCGTAAAGCAAAACATTAGTTGAGTAGAGATTTTAATTAAGTGCTCAGTACTGAAGTATTAGACACGAGTGAGAGATATATTTTGGTCAGCGCTTAACATCGAGGTCTTTGGTGCTGGTGAGGGATTATATGATATATGAAGCAGCGCAGGAATGAAAGGGCGTAGGAAATGGGAGATCTCAGAGAAAGCCTGCCGACCAACACGATTCCCACACGCATAAATCCGGGGATCGTCTTGGTGAGCGACGAATGGTCTAACCATTCGGCCATTGCGGCCCCTATGCTCATGACGATAACATGAGGTTAGTAAGGGGCAGTGTCACAACGCAAGGGCAGGCACAAATAAACATCAACATCCGCATCGTCTCACGCATACAAAATTTGTAAGCGCCTCTATCGAGAACCGAACCAATCGCCGCTGCGAGTGGAAGTGCTCTGGCCACGTAACCATCGTTGTTCCCAGTTAAGAAGGAAAATTAATACTTTCATCTTGGGAGGCTGATTTGAAGAAAGGAGAAAATCAGGAAAGCAATTTTTTACATTCGACTGAACGAAGAGCAATTTCAATCAAGCTTTAGTTGTTACAAAAATAATCCGGTGAAGGGAAAGAGAGAGTGGATGGTTCAGTAGTTTATTGTGATCCTGTCTTAAATTCGCTCCTATATAGGCGCACTACATACACAACTTTAACTTCATATGCATTCCCTAACCACGCTGCAAGTAAAAGTATCATTGCGAGCGAGCACATTCGTAATTAAAATCAAATGTTTTGCACTGAAAAAATGGTTGCATGTACCATCACTCTGTTGGTCAGCTACAGCAACTGGCTTGGCTGTCCAAATTGTTCCTACAACTATCAGAATGTATCAGTCTGTTTTGCTGAAGACTATTTTTTTGTAGAAAGGTTGTTGTTGTACAGACTATATTGTTCATTCTACTTTAAAATTTCTATAGTAGGCTAATAATACAAGTGAACTGATAACCGATCCTTCTTGATTCCTATATTTTAACAGAAGGCTTGTACCTTAAATAATATTTGTTTTATGAATAAGATTTTATGGAATCACGTTTGCCCATCATTTTTCAAAACAATATAGCATGCTTACTAAGTTACTGTAGTCACAAAAAACGGCATGCCTTAATAAATTAAACGAGTGTTTTTGTTATGTTCAACGAAATTTTGGTAAAAAATACACAAATTTAATATGAGCACACAATTATTTAATTAAAGAGTGCACAAACCACACTAGTTAATAAAATCACACAGAAATCATTGACCAAAATCATTATATATTTGTTTAAAGAAAAGTAAAGGACACAATTAATAAACTCATGATTGAAAAACTCATGAAAAATTTACAGAAACTCAAATAGCTAAAATAAACAATATACATAACGTTGCTGCCATATTGTAAAACTGTGAAAGTCGTAAGTCCCATTGTAACTCAAGAAATGCTCATCTACAAGGATAAGAGATGTGATAAGTTATTTATGATCAGACTATAATGACACTTGATGAAACACACTACAGCAACGGTTTTACCGTCCACAATATACGTAAGCACTGCACAAATTGAACTGACAGAAAATTTTTAGTAAACATTTTACGTTTGATGAAATAAAAACAAAATAATAACAATACTAATTTGATCCGTACTAAAAATGTTGCTATTATCAGCATTTTCAACAGTTTACTAACTACGAACTGAAAAAAAAATAAAGCTTTAGTACACAGACAACAATAACAACAAGAAATCAGAAGTAAAACACTACGAACACTCAAAGAATACTTGAAAAGCATAAAAACCAGGGCTAAATGTCTATCACCAAAGGTGACTAAAACAACTTCAAATAATTCAAATATGTACCAGAAAGAAAAGACAAACATTTTCTCCTGAAACATTTGATCGGAAAATTCAGGCCTAACAATTTTGTAAATTTCCTTCAGATGTCACTGTTCTCAGTTCTGTGAATAGAGTTCGAGATGGTTGTGGTCGTAATTTATTAAAACTACTTAACCACTATTTTGAAACTCCGCTGGGCGCGACTAAATTCTTGAATTCTATAGTCAGTAAATATTTTTGTTCTCGAAACCAAATAAGTCTTTTAATGCTGGTGTTATTGCCATAAAGTATAACATTGGGCTGTTACAGCTAAACGATAGTTGTGCTGTATAAATAGCATTGTTCAGAATTATTATAAAAATAGACAGTAAAAGTGTACGCCTGGAATTTTGTTGATGAAGATTCTAGTTACCACACATCGCCAAATGAGCGTAAATGTTTAACGCATTCTTATGGATATATGCATTCTCAAACATATGAGATTTACGTACATTACCGCCAGGTTGGACCAACAAAGTATAAATATGTATTTCCAAACAAATTATTACATTTGCTAGCGTCAACCAAATTTTCTTCGTCCTCAGGCGTGCTATAACATTTGGATATAGAAAAGAACATTTGAAGTTTACTGTTATTTATATTATTGTATGTAATTAATATTTTTCGTTCATTTCTTAGCTATGCTAACCTATTGTATTTAATTTTCTTTTATTATCTATGTATAACCTTTTTCTCTTTGAATTACTAAGGTTAGTTAATGAACGTTCCTACCTGGTTAGTTAGTTAGCTAGTTAAATATTATTTATTCATATATTTTTTTAAATTTTTGTTAGAACTCACATCCAAAATAGTAATTTTATTTTTATTTTATTTTTTTAAAATTATTATTATTATTATTATTATTATTATTATTATTATTTTGGTTAAACACTATCTCCAACCTAAATACCGCTATGGTAAACCATCGCGAAGGCTAGAGAACAACCGCGAGCGAGTGGGGTTGTCGAGAGATGGAAGAGTCTTGATCCGACATCGAAGCCGATATGGCGTGAATTTTTTAAGTTTGCTACGCTAGTTAATATCTAGCGCCATCCTAATGATTTTTATACTTCTTTGCTGTGACCAAAGACCAAATTTAAGTTTAGGAATGACGTGTAGAGTTTGTGAAGAGCCCACGTACCTTAATTATGTTTTATTTCTTAGTGCGCAAGATTTTGAAGACGCGGCGGGACGTTTTGATGACGCCATTTGCCGCAGGACGCTGATTGGTATGACGCCGATCCAACTTTAATTAGTTTCACGCACTATACACCAGTTTTTGACTTTTCAGCGATTGTAAACATCAGGTTTTATTTGGATTTTAAATTACTTTGGAAGAGACTTATTTAATTTGATTTATTAAGGCTTATCCAGAACCAGTAGTCCTGATTTTTCTAGATAATTTAAGCCTACCGTGCAAACGCATTAGCTTAGCCGAGGAACTACTATTAAGAACCCTGAGAGGATATTTAAGTGTTTCAGTGTGAAGGGCAATAATTTAAAACTTATTTTCATCACCTAATATCTTGCATTTAATTGCTTCATAACTAATTATTTTACATTTATTTTAGCATTTAATTGGTCTGAGATTCATTTGAAGCTATATTATTTTAAGTTTTAATTAATTTTGATTTGAATTACATAGGAAAATATGTGTTAGTACTAATTAAATCAGCCTACAGAGTTTATTCTATTCATTTCTGTTAGCACTATTCAATTCAACATTTTCAATTTTTCTTCAGTATATTTATTTACTTTCAGAGGGCTGCTTTATTCCAAAGGGATTTACTTAGGTATTTATTTCGTTTCTTATACTTTTGTGTCCAAGAATAAATGTTGTTTTCAGTGTCTTCCAGAGTAAGGTGAACAGGTAAACAACAAGGGCGAGGTCTACCGCAATTTTCATCACCATTTTTTTATTTTTTATTTGTACCAGATATTTTTTCTTATTCAGAAACGAAATGTGACTAAATTTTAATGTTGTGAAATTTGTTTATCTCTCATAGTTTTCGCGTAATGGCTTGTTAAAGTCATATTTTTGCATGTTTCCGTTTTAACGACTACACTAAAACCAACTGATATATCAAACTCAAAAAAATCACAGTGGATAAAGACATTGCAGGCTACAAGGACATGCTCATGAAAGTAAAGAATAAAAATTATTGGAATTTTAAAAAATTGGTGAAACTGAAAATAAAAATTTAAAAAGTTCAATAATTTTTTAAAATACAAATAATGTTTATTTTTTAATTTTATGAGCATGTCATTGTAGCCTGCAATGTCTTTATTCACTGTGATTTTTTTAAGTTTGGTATATCAGTTGGTTTTAGTGTAGTAATTAAAACGGAAACATGCAAAATATGACTTTTAACAAGCCATTACGCGAAAACTATGAGAGATAAAAAATTTCATAAGAGCTAAATTTAGTCACATTTTGTGTCTAAAAGAAGAAAAAAAATATCTGGTACAAATACAAAATAAAATAATGATGATGAAAATTGCGGTAGACCGCGCCCTTAACCCTAAATCTGACACAACAAATTTCAAGCTAAAATGTTGTCTACACAAACACACAAGTTATATTTACTTTTATAATTAATATCATCGTACATAACTCCTTACTACTATACACCTATACAATGCGTACTTTTTAATTTATTAACCACATGTTTTATGGCCAAAAATAAATTGTGCAGCATGTCGTATTTTGCGGAGTCAAAAAATAGTTCATTTACTTGAATTAAATTGCGCATTTACCTGTCCCTATTCAAATCGAAATTTTGCAACAATTTTTGCGTGTATGTGCAAAAACTAAAATAAATTAATAACATAATCATATTTGAAGAAAACGCTCCATCAATATGACACAAACGAAACGTAAATAAAAGAAAGTGAAGCAAGATTGAAGTAAAACTGGCCTGAACCTTAACAATCTATACAGAGAATTGCCAGTACACAATCAAATAACT
Source organism: Medauroidea extradentata (assembly GCA_003012365.1). NCBI lineage: Eukaryota > Metazoa > Arthropoda > Insecta > Phasmatodea > Phasmatidae > Medauroidea > Medauroidea extradentata. The sequence continues at coordinate 29,484 of PNEQ01097326.1, forward strand.
TAAGATAGCACCAAGAAATGCACAGAGGAATTGAAAATCAAGATTAATGAAGCCACAAGCTGTGAACTCAACTCGACGGCTCGTGGCATCTCGAATAAATAGATTGACCTCTTCTAAGCGACGGCCGTCAAGGTCACCCCACAAGCTGAGTTGTTGTAGGTACTTTACTGTGTTTCCTGACTCAGAGATTACAAGGCCACCCCCGTAGGTAACTGAAACCACTTTGAGTAAATCAAAGATGCACCAGAAAGAATAGGCTAAAATCTTCCCCTGAGATATTTCACCACGAAGTTCAGGTCTGAGAATTTTGTAAACATATACGATCTCTGATATGAAAGTAGAGGTTACGTCCAGTAATATCGTTACACCATACAACGATTTAATTAAGTCGACAACATCAGACAAGATAAAGTAAACTTTCCTGAGTGTGTTAATATCATTTATCTGCCATACGTCTTGAGCATCATGGTCAGTTATTTCCCTGTGCGGAGTTGCTATAACTTCCCTACGAAATATAGAGTTTATCTTAAGCCAGCTTGTGAAGACTCTGGAGTCAGAGTTGACTAGCATGTGGCTCAGTGACTCGTTCAACACTCTATACCGGTGCCACACCGTCAACATCAACAACAGGATGTACCAGTTTGTTATGAAGGAGACAATTTCGCAGAACCATACAGTGCAAACAAATAAGGGGTCAATAGATTTGCCATGGTACATAACGAAGATATAAATGTAATAAGAAGCTGAGTAAACAGTTATAAGGAAGGATATGGCCAGTATCTGGATAGCACAAGTCTTCCTGTACAGAACCACCGGATGTTCAACTACAACCTCGTCAACAACGGACATCCTCTCTACAATGTCTGCAGTGACCCGGCGACCTTTGACAAAGTTTGCTACTAGACATGATACTACTGAACCGTACAGGAACGTGAATTTCACGATGTTACTGGCTTCAATCAGCATTCGCTGTCCTGGCAAGGAGATCTTGGCCATGATGTCCAGAATGCAGCATGTGGTTATCGCTGTGGTCACGAGGACGTTGTAGAAAGTGTGAAGGTTGGAGTCTACAGCAGGAGCCATGCCGAATATGCTCTGGACCAGGCGGAAAGGCCACAGTGACGATTGAAAGTCCTTCGGGGTCAGCCAGCTAAGGCACATCCTGCACACAATACCAATCACGTTCAGGCACGTGGTTTATTAGACCCACTACGTCATAAGAGCATTAGTCATTTCTCAATTAGTAGTGTGATGGTTCCCGACTAAGGTTAATTTGTTAAATATACATATTTTAAGTTAACGATTTCCTGTAACTATAATTGTTGAATACAGTCCTTTGGCCACATGCTAGTGTTGGTACAGTGCCACCATGTTCATGATTGGGAAGTCGCCTGTTCGTAAATTCCTAAACTGCTTGAGGTTTTCTGGCGCAATAAACTGTGGTCAAGAAAATACTTACCGAAGGCGTCCATTTTCTTTATGATTTGAGCATATCTCCTTTTTATAGAAACATTTCTGCTCCATAAAATTGCCCGCTAGAAATTATATAACAATAACTAGCTTTACGTTGACAGTTTATAAATTATTAAATGTTAGTATATTATAAATGAAATTGATGAGAAATATCCTTTTTGGTAATTGTCAACAGTCAGAAATGAAACTTTGGACAAAGAAGGTTATACGTGACCAAAAATTCCGAATATTTTGTGAATTACTACGAAAACATTTCGTACATTTTTCACATATTTTTAATGGTCTTTGCTATTGGGTAGTCTTAAAGACACATCTGTAGGTATTTGACTTCATAACAGTACCTGTCAGGAAAACTACTTGATACCCACGCCTCCGACCACACTGTGAAACAGCATTCAATAACAAACCGTTGATATAAAAAAACATTTTGACTGAGCAGAAACTGGATCACTGTTACTCATAAAGTTTTCTCTTCTTTTCTGTAAATGCCGTTGAGTTGCTTATACTGTATGTGAGTTATCTTGTTCACTGATTTTAATAAAAGAGCAACCAAATCGCAAATTGATCGAAACTTTTATATGTGAGTTCATATAAACTAGCACTAATGTTAGATTGAAGTAGGTCCTACATATGCTCTCCTGACGCTAAGTTACAAAACCTGTCTTTGTTGCTGGAATTCTAGTCTTAATCGTCCTGTTATTCCATTCTTTGCTCTTCACACTCATTAGTTGACACACTTTACAGTCAGTTCTATGTACATTCGAACGCCATTCATCTGTACATGCTTTGATGCTGCCCCAGTCAGTTGTTTGTTTTGTGTTTCCTCGCATATTCAGATTAATAAAATTGTTATGCTTCATTCAGACCCAAGCAATGATGGGATATAAAATGTGATATTCTTACAATGGTATATGCGTCTAAAGTGTATCTGTTCCTCTCCAAAAGTTGTGAATACTTCCAAGACATATACATTTGTTTTCTGATTAGAGACATATATAAAATTAATAATACTTTTATTATAATGGTAAGATTTGTAGCCAACAAGAGTATTTTGGCCGGTTCTGTCTATGTGAAATTAAAGAGTGTGGAACTTAGAACCAGCGATGATATAACAAGGCAGGCATATTTTGCCCTTTTGTCTTCAAAATTTTCCTTTTTTTCTTAAACATTTTCCGTTTATTTTGACTTAACAAAAAATACCCTACAAAATTGCCAAAGTCCTCTTGTCTGCCACGACTACTCAGAGCGAGTATGATGACTCTAACGTGTAGAAGTTATTGATGAAGCGAAGGGGATTGGCAATCAATATTAAAAAGAAAATAATAATAATAAATTTTTATTTTCTAATTTAAAAAAGCTATTTACATATTTATTTTTAAATTTATTAGTTTTTTCATGAACTCTAATGTCATCTTTGAACATTCTTTTTAAAATAGTTCACTAATTCGAAGAACAATTATGGAATGTTTCCTCTACCCCAGGTTCTTTCTCCATTTTAAGCCAGTCCGAAATACTGGTATCTTCTCTTATGATCTCGCTTTGAAGGAGATGTCAAATCTCACTATCTATCTACTACATCAAGTATAAATATGCCATGTTTGATACATGTTGTTGTGAAATATCAGTAACTGCTAGTTTAAATTACGTCAATCTGACATAATATTGCTGAATTCTATGCCGTTATTTTAAGTTTTTGTAGACTTTAATCTGTTTTCATGATTCATGTTTTTTCTATTCTAACATACTTTCTATAAGTTGTGAAATTCCATGAAAATATAATACATTCCGTAATTCCTATTGTATTTACAAGTTTAATTTATGAGGAATGGCTACAGAACTCATACGTACCTAAGATTTACACTTTCTCTGTCCACAGGATCTCGTCAGTACAATACAGCAGACTTCGAACAAGTGTACCCGCCTGTGTAGAAACTATTCTTTGACGTCACAAGCGACATCATAATCAATACTTTTTAGGCTTTGTACTCAAAGGAAATTATGCCTTATCTTTCGATTGGAAGATAAGCCATAGCTGTAGGAAGTATTTATACATACATGTTTCATTATTTGGTGCCGACGGTGACTTGTTGATTCCATCTTAACATTTATCACATATTTTCTTAATTTCGAAAATGTTCTTTGAGTTAATTCTGGGTTTCAGTTTAAATGCGTTGCTTCATTTCAATGCTATCAAATCCGTGTTTTATTAAAATATCGGAAGTTGAGTTATCGAAAACGACTATACTCTAAATATTGATTTATGTTATAGGGTGTTCAAACCCATGTGAAATGCTGGCTGATACCTTCAACCGTTACTAAAATTGCAGGGGTGGCCACCCTCTAATTAGATGCAACTTTTTTACCGTCAGGTTATTTTAACATATGAAGTTGTTTTTTTAGTAATGTGTGTTTTGTAACAAAAATGGTCCTCTTATTACAGCTGTCTAGGAGTGATAGTTTTTGTTATTAGGCATGCGAGTGCCAGGAGAGCAGAGGCAATACTGTGTACACGTGTGTTGATGTGCTCAGTTCGTATTTTATGGTGGACAATCACTGTAAACAACATCCACACTTAAATAAGTACACGATACCGTCTCAACAGGTTAAATCGTCGTGAGCTGATTCTCTATCCAAATGAGGTAGAAAACATCGCACACGAACAATGTCGTGCTGTAACTTGTAAGGGAGATATCCACCTTTACAAGCCAATATTTTAAAATGTTTTAGCTGAAAATAATAACATCTACTGGAAACTAAAGAAACTAGTGTGTGAATGATGGTGTCACTATACGTTGATCGAGAAAATAAAGGGGTGGTATGCTCCTACCAATGTGTGACTAACACTTGGGTATTTCTATTGCTTTTAAAAGATGTAATACGTATACATAATACACGTCACTTTCGTGGAACACTTTAATACAAACTATTGGAGAGGAAAAACATGTGAGTGTGCACTGTGTTGCCTGACATGTACGCAACCTGCATTCCAAGGCAGCATGCGACCAGGGTTGAGTTGCTGTGTGTGAAGGCGTGTTATGTGATACGACAGTCGTATGTTCATACAGATCTTCTGATAGTTGTAATCCAATAAATAAATAAATAAATAAATAAATAACAGTTAGTGTAAAATAGATGTGAAATTTTTGCAAGTCACATTCTTGTGTAGTTACCATATATGGTTTTATGGAAAATTGTAAAATAAATAAATAAAAGTAGGGAGACGGGAAAAGTTCTGGTTCACTTTAGAGCTAAACCAGCACATGGTTAGCCTATGCCCCCTCCACCAGGATGGAGCACGGACTCTGATTGGCCGAGAGGGAGATTAGGGGGGCGTGTCCTGCTCTGTAATTGGTTGTTGGGGTTTTTGGTACGAATAGCACCTAAGTGCCATGCGTTCTGTGATTGACTGAGGGCTTAGGCCCCGCCTGTGTAACACGACGAGCTGACAGCGGGTGCGTGAGAAAATGGCAGTGATAATTTTGCATGTCGTGAAAAACAGCTACGAGCTGCGATTCTTTGCAAAATGGAACTGTAAATTGCGCTTGTTGTGTGCGTAACACCTAAGTGCGTCAGTTAGGTGATCGTGGTCAAGTACAAGTTTATCTTAACCATTATGCAAAACCTTATTGCAAATGTGACATTTTGTCTGACTCGCGAGTCGGACCCTATCAGCCGCAGCCAGCTCTTTCTTACCATCATCAACTTGGAAAATGTCACATACATACTTTGTCAGCTCGACAAATTAAATTTAGCCACAAGATGCTTCATACAGTCCTCACCAACATACGTATGGTACTCTGTTTTGCTAGCATGATAACTACACACTAACAAACCACACATAGCGTACACTACATGTTTATTTATAACCGTCGTGCTAGAACCGCCATCTTGTGGCATACATGTAGCCATGGGATGCAAGAAAGTTTCAGTGTCGCAATATGTTACAAAGCACATTCTCTGCTGCTTGGAAGAGTTTGTGAATTCAAGCCACCTCTCTTCCTGGCTAGGAAATGTGACTCATTCAGCAGAGCACTGTTTACACTGTTCTGTGTTCATTGAGCCTGTCTTCACTTGAAAAATTCCGAAGACAGTACTCGAATATCCATACCTTACTATGATTTTTAGTCAACTGATTGTACAAGGCGAGCCATATTTTTATAGTTACAAAATGTAAATGAGCGGTACATTCACTGGCACAAAGTACCAACACATTTTAGTGGCACTCTCTTTGTACTGGAGATATGTGAAGAGGAACTATGCGAGTGTTAGTCGCAAAAGTGCACGTTTCATCAATAATATTTGAGTCTTTGTGAACGCAAGTACACACATTACACAAATATTATTCATCTCCTCTAAATGCGACACCTGAGTTGTAGGGAAAGTCATACCAGTTGTCTTAAGGACCCTCCTAAGGTTGGGGTAAAATGTGCGTTTTTCAAAATTGCGCGAAGCGGAATACAAACCTGCGACCGTGCTGTACAAAAAGCAGTTGTTGAAGAACAGTCAACATTGATGCAAGCTTTCCTGTTGCCAATAAACGAAGGGATGTTAGTGTGCGCAGTGCCTACTGTGAACAGCCTATACTGTGATACATGCACATCCTGTTGTGCGAAGAGCTTAACTGCCTACCCACTACCGCGCCCAGCAAACTCCATGACGCTGTTAGAGAGCGCAGGAATAAATTCCTAATCAGAAATTTCGCCCGCATCTGTGGACTTGAGATGCACTTGTGATTTGAAAGAGAAATGAAACGTATATGTGGCAATTTCTTCCCCACAACCCACCTTTAGTAAATTTACCGTTCAGGGACACATGCACTTTAAGGGGACGGTGTTGCCGCGAGACCAAAGCCAGTAATGGCTCTCTACGCCTGTTAAGTAAAGTTTAAAGTCCACGTTAGTCTCTACCCGATCATTACTGATACGCGCGTCGATGAGTCTATTACCAAATGCGGTATACAGTAACGCGTAAGTAAGCGGTGCTGGCAATAAGCGCCCACCAACAGTGGCTGGCGAGACCGCCACATCGCGCTATGCACCAACCTCGCCGACGTTCTGACCACGGATGTGCTTAGCAGGAGAACACACCTTAACATTCCTGTTCAAAGTTAAAGTCACAATAAAATAGGAGAATAAACTGGATTACCATCTTCAGCCAATTTTGAAAGAAGAGAAAAATATATATGTGATAACATGTACAATAAATCATTGGATGTCTTGGTAGCTCAGTTCTTAGAGCATTAGAATGAAACACTGAAAGGTCTGGGGCTAAAATTCCCATCGGGAACATTTTTTTAAAATACCCTAACGCGTGTTTCTGTAGCGTTTGTTAATAGTAGAACCAATTCCTGTTTAGCATTAAGGATCACATGGATATAGTCTTCAGCAAAGCCGAATAACGTTCTCAATGGAATAACTGCTTCATATAACCCTCTATGATGTATTTTAAGCTTAAACTCATCTCTTTCACCCCAACTAGCTGCTGTGCATGCCTGATTTTCGTACGTAGCTACAGACATGTAATTGTATATAATTGATATGATACCAACATCGCGTGATTGGCCAATCCCTGCACTGTTTAATTTATAGGCTATACGATCAAAGAGGTGCAGTAGTCGATTTCGCACGATACTTGTGTATATGGGAATATTAACTGTCCCTTTGCAGCTTCGCTCACGTGTACTACAGAAAAGAGTAACTAACATTTAATTACGTATTAATTGATGGTGTTACTATGTTCTCTGCGTATCTTTAAAACAACTAATACAAACAGCTTTATCCAGCCCACTTCGCTGAGCGTCCTTTAATTGCAGAACATATTTGTTTTTAATTCATATTTATTTCTCTATAAATTAGCTGCCCGGCTGCGGCTTTCCCCGCATGAAATTATGTAATATAAACAGTAACTCTGGATAATAACAGTGAACTATAAATTTTCTTAGCTCAGTGTAAAGAGCGCGTGCAATATGCTCGTATGATGTCATAGAAATTTCCATCGCAAAGTCCTGCACGGGATTCGAACCTGTAACCCACCCCTCCCACAGCACAAACTTTATACAATACCTGAGTGAATGCTTAAAGGCAGGCCGTGATAATTCTTTCGCTTTATTAATGAGTAGGTTTGCAGATAGAAACAACTGTTGAATTATTTCTCCGTGATCATTCTCTTTTTTCGGGAGACTGTAACATTTTACTGCTTTTCACATCCTTAATTTTCGAATTTCATAAAATCCTGAATTTGATTTGTATATATTTACATAAGATTCATTCTTATCAAAAAAACATCTCGATATCTCGACGGGTATAAGCGGTACAGATTATTATTTTAAAACGTATTTTATTTTTTTTTACAGTTTTCAAGGACGAATTTCCAAAAAAGCTGAAATTACTTTTTTGATATTTACATATGATTAATTTTAAAGCAGAAACCATTCCAATATTTCTACTGGTTTAGGAGATAAGTGGGATTAATTAAAATCACGTTTTTTTAAAGAACTTTCAACTATGAATTTCGACAAATTCTAAAAATATCTTTAGACATTTACTTTAGCATCATTTTAAATAAAAAATCACCTCACTATCTGAAATGGTTTAGGAGAAATCACGGATTAATGAAAAACACATTTTACGGCTATTCACCCCCTTATTTTCGAATTTCGCAAAATCGAAAAATTCACAAAAATGCATTTGTTTGAACAATATTTTGAAGTTTAAAATTTTATGATAGCTTTCCCGGTTAATGAGACATCGGGGATTCTTTGAAAACACATTTCACCCGTTTTCACCACCATAATTATCGACTTTCGAAAAATCCAATCTTAGTAGGTGCCTACGGGGCAAGGGGAAGCTTCCCTCAAAATTTCATGGTTCTAGGGAAGCTTCCCTCAAAATTTCATGGTTCTAGGTCCAGCGGTTTGGACTGTGCGTTGATGAATGAGTGAGTGAGTGTGTCAGTCCGGACCACGGTCGTAGAAGAACAGGTCTGGACACTCGCCTGGAAACTTGACCCCCTTGTTGTTTGGCTGTAGTTCACCAAGTTACCGACAATATTGTGTTTTATTGGCGCTGATGTTACGGCGGTCGGACTTAACTCCGCCCACTTCCTTTCAGCTAAGATAAACAATTTATCAAAACGTATTTTTTTTATCAATTTATGAAATGCTTTTTTCGCTCACAAATTTAAGAAAAGGCTCCAGCAATCTTTGTTTACTTTATAAATTTAACAATGGAAAAAAGTGGACGGAGTTTGAGTCCGACCGCCCGGAAAACAGCGCCAAAAAGTACGACATTCTCGGAAATTTGACGAACTACAGCCAAACAACAAGGGGGTCAAGCAAAATACATTGTTAGATAGGCGAGTGTCCAGACCTGTACGTTTGTGTGCTCTGTCATTATTGAAATATAATTACGTAGTAATGTGGCTTCCATGGGAGCCTGCATTGAATTCTATCGTGGCATATGTATCAAATGTGGTTAATGATATCATAGCTTTACAACATACGGTGTTTGTCTAAAGTATAATTTCTCAGATAAACATGCAATACTGAAATTTTCCTTATCAGTCTAAGCAGTCTGCAGTCATTATTCGTTCGCATATTTTCGTTTGTTTTTGTTTACCGAAACCACCGATTTGCAGTGATCTGTGCTCCTCATGTCGGATTATCGGACCACTAGGAAAGGCAATCAGATCGAAGTTAATATTTTAGTAAATTGTACGATTAAACGCGAAATAAATACCTCTTCGTGAATATCATGCAAAATATCGGCACTTGTGTGCAAATGTTTCCAGACTTATTATTATATTTATTATATTAGCCGAGATGTAACAAAAATAATTTTTTATGTGTTTTATTCAATAAGTTGTTAGTGACAATGTTACAATCGCGAGCATTCATTTTATTCCAAATGTTGACTAACATCACTGCAGCCTTCACACAGTGATAATTTCCCCCAAATTTAACCACGAAATTAAATAATTTTATGTCGTGTTTCTTAACCACGCAACTAATAACTATTCATGGCACATTTAAATAACTGTTTACGTAACTGTTTTTCATTAACAATGAGTTCTTTCTATAATAAGCGAGGATTTTTAGTTTGTAATTTAGTGTGCTGTTCTGAGATGTAGGTATATATTGTAGGAGCTTTGAAATAGTGTAGTTAGATGAATTGTTAATTTGTTCTTGAGTGTGACATTTATGTAATATACCTTTATTTAAAAGGCTGATATTGTAAACAACAAGTTTTATCGATGTTTACGAACCAACGTTCTTTACAAAACGTATGGACTAAATTTTTTACAAGCATAAATGTTGTTATGTAATGCTACGTACATTTGTGTGAAGGCCTTTTTACTTTGTCCAGCAGAGTATATTTTTGACTCAGACATAGGTTTCATCTTAGGGGCTGACAGTATTGCGACGTGGATATTACTGTCATGGCTAATGTCTTTACAAAATACTATGTTGCCAATGTCACACTAAATTGCTTTGAAAATTATAAGCAATCAACTTTTAAGTAATGTCTAAAAAAAAAAATATAAATTTGGACCCAAAGTTGCACCAAAGTACCATATAGTTTAATGTGCGTGCAGGGTTATGTGCTCGCCAAAGTTGAATTTTAGCGAAAATTATAATTATATGTATAATAAATAAACGTTGATAGGCACATTTAAGCCCAAAACCACAGCTAAACAAGCTTTTAAAATGTCATAAATATTTATTAGTCCTGTAGGACCTAAACGACTTAAGTAAAATCTAACTCGATCGTCAACATAACTACGATTTAGTGATATTTCCTCCATAAAGTTGAAGCAAAGTAAACTTAAGGAGCTCGATGTTGACATATTCCCGAGCATAACTGCTGCAACTCACTAATTTGTTGAACTTATGTAGTGTATGAATACGTACACCGAATGTTTTCCGTCCTGTTAGTATCAACCTGGCAGCTGCCCCGGATAGTAGGATATAAGATTTTCCTCGCCTTTCCGTCCTGATAACAGCAGTAGGGAGCTCAGACGCCAAACGTAACTGTCTACCATAGTATATACATATATACATACATTCATTGGCCTGCATACATTCATACATGCATTCATACAAACATGCAAACGTACATACGGACGCGCGATATTGTAAGTCATTATTGCCTAGAGGGAAGTAGGCTAAAACGACGAACAGCATCCGATCTCAACAACCTTCGCTTGGCGACTGATTGGTTTATGTGTAACCAATCAGTTTTACATTACTACAGCCTCACGCCAACTTACATGTATCATAGGCTCATCATGACATCTCAATATCGTAAAAACTATGTGCGGACTTTTTCAGTTTTGTTTACTTTGCTGTTTTCTACCGTGGCATACTTAAGTTAACTAGCTTATACTAATAACTTTACGGAAATTTAAAGCAATTTCGAGAACCCCCAACAAAAATGGTGTAATGGTTTGTACTGCATATACTTACAAAGCTGAGTTTTATATAATAGCTGTAAAGGTAAGGTTGAACGTAACTTAACCTGAAACGTTCTCTCTTCACAGGACGTCGTCGATAAAATACCGTAGACTTGGAACAAGTGCCAGGTCTGTACGGAAATTATTCATTGACTTTACGAGCGCAGTCATGTCAATACTTCAAAAGTTTTATACACGACGGAAAGTTTTCTTACTTTTAACTCGTACTTAGCAAACAAGCTGCAAAGAAACTGCAATGTGGTTCCATTTAAAGTACTTTAATTCAAAAAAGATAAACTCATTTATTGGACATTTAATAACGTTCTCATGATGTGGCGTAAAATATTTTGAAGAATAACACTTTGATTTATTTTTTTTAAGTTTATTTTTTCTTAAAATCTTTCACTGGCCCTTAAGGACGCTGACCTGGAAACTATGGTGACAGCAACAATAGGGACTTACGTGTTATATTATATTATCTTTTAACTAGTAAGTTTGGTTAGAGGAACCTGGAAAAGCAGAGTTCTATGTATTTTCGGCTGATGTAGGATCTGCTTGAATTTAAATCTTTTAATGGTTATAAAAGGTAGGCACTGGAAATAAAAAGAGGGAGATTGCTCCTATGTGCCCTTGTCTTAAATATTTTCCTGGTACGTGCAAAAAGAGCTGTGAATGGGGAAACATTCAGACGGTTAAGTGTCATAGACAACGAGTCGATAGTTAATTAAAAGCATATATCTTAATCTGAAAAAAAAAAAAAAGTTGTAGGTATCATCATTCTGTTACAATATGGCAGGCATCTTGTTCCTACATACATCTGAATGTTGCACGTACAATCTGTTTTGTTGAAGACACTTTCTGTTCTGTTCTGTATAAAAGTTGTTTGCTTTGCAGACCTTCAAATAGTTGTAGTAACAATACAAATGAAACATGTTACCATCACTTATTGATATCGTTATTTTAACGGAAGGATTTTACATAAAATATATTTATTTTATGTGTGAGATTAAATGAGATCATATTTACCCACCACTATTTCAAACACAATAATAGACTCAGAGAGTGACCGTAGCCACAAAAATAGCGTGAATTAATAAATAAAAAATGTTATCATGTTCAACGAAAAATCCCACGGAACATGGCACACCTCTTACATAAGCAAACGGCTATATGTAGTGTACAGAAATAACGCACAAAACATTGACTAAAAATATCATACAGTAGCAAAAACTTTACGTGTTAAATATCTACGAGCTCGTAATTTTTTAACATGTAATGTTTTTGCTATATGTTCATTATCGAATAAGTCATGAAATATTTATGCATCTTCAAGCAGGTGACGTCACTCACTATGAATTATATTTCTGCCAAATTGTAAAACTGTGAAAAACGTGATATAGATTGTAATTAAGGACATGTTTATCAACAAGAATAAGACACACTTAAACATTCATTACAAGACTTTATTAAAACTGATTGAAGCTCGCTACAACTACTACGACATTAATGACACGGCACAATCAAAAGAAGAAAATGTTTATCAAATGTGGTAAGGTAACAAAGAAATTATGACAAAATTGTAACGTTACAAATCAGACCAATATTAAACTCACCTGTATCGTCATCATAAAAGTAGTTTTATGAGAGTTAAACAATTAAGTATACGTACAGCAATATAACACAAAAAATTAGAATTTAAAATCTAAGAACATTCGAAGAATCATTATATTCCTTGACAAGCATGAAAACCATCTAATAAATCACAAAAACCTCTCACAGTTACATGGTATAGTTCGAGAAAGCTGTAGTCATAATTTATAGTCAGGTTCCTTTCGTCCAAAATGTTTTTACGTCCAGAATTTATGGAGATTGGAATGTGGCAAATTTTTGGAAAACTTGTAACCTGAGGATTGTGGAAATCGATGTTTACATTTACACATACGCTATTTTTAAATCTAAAAATGGTTGCTATAAAAAAGGTTTTCTTAAATTCTCAGGTTGTTTTGAAAATAAATTTAATTTTAAGCGATTGTCATGCACGTAATCATATAAAAATAATTCAATAGTTTTATTACGGCTAAGATAAAACAAATATAAAAAGTCACAGCGTACAGTGTTATTGCTAAAGGAAAATAAAAATTGTAACGATATATAAAAAATTCCAATTTTCATTACTATTTTTAATTGATAAGACAGCAGTAACAGTGATATTATTGGACTGAACAGCTGAAAATAAGGCAAACTTATGAAAGAACATTATTAGGTAAAATCGTACCGTCGTTAATCTTCTGCAAAACTATTGTAAGACTCGTTCATAAACTGGTAGAAAATCACCGGGAGTTCATTTAACATTTGAATTCTATACCTTTCCACTCTTGAAATTTATGCAACACCTTATTTTAAGACGACCATTTTGGAATTTTAAAAAGTCACACACGCAAATGTAAATATTGATTTTTGGGTTCCTGGGGTTATAAGCTTTCCAAACATGTGCCACTTTGTTAATCTCCGTAAATTCATAACGAAATTACATAAGGAACTTGACTAGTACTAAAACTACTAAAGCACTAATATTGAGCATAGCCATTTTTTCAACGACACCATTCCACTTACACATCATACTGAGAAATAAAGCTGAAGATAGCCGAAGTACCACCCGTCGAAAACACAACAGAATAATGCACAGCTATGTATTATACACGTAGAGTAAGGTCTACTCGAGTCAGACAAACCCCGCTCAACGCAGTCAAATTCTTTAAGTTCACAAACTCATTTATATAACTGTGTTGCTGAAACAAAATTAATTTGTTAATCTTTCTTTGCTCGCAAAAATGTACTATTTGGTTGGCACATCTACGTGTTTATCTGTGTATAGAGTTTCGTTCATGAAGTATTATTAAGAATAAGGTAGTATAAAGAGTATAAAGTATCAAGCATAGGACGTTTGTGTTTGAAGATCGTGCTACTGTACAGTAGTACTTAAGGTCAAACAGAGAATAAAAGTTTAATGCATTCCTATGGATAAATTACTTGTCAAAATGATGTTTTTTTTGTCCGTAGAAAGGGTTTTATTGGGAATTTTCTACATTAACAACTTATTCAAATTTATATTTAAACCATGCTACTTACCACAGATATTGATCAATAACTCTCGAGGCGTGATTATAAACCACGGCATGCATAAACATAACGGTTGTTGGACCAACAATCAGCAACGAACTGTACAGTTATGTTTTTACAAACAAATTATTACATTTACTTGCGTCAACCAAATATTTTATTGTTCTCAGGCTTTTAGTCAATGATTTTTAAGAATATATTTTGCATAATCTACTTCGAATTTTCTACAGGACAAGAATCTTCTGTTAGATCAAGTACATAATTCCCAGGCACTATTCAAGAAAATTTGCGTAAAAAGTTTTTTTAATATGTATATGCAAAACAAAAAAAAATATTTTTTTTTTTTTTTTTTTTTTTTTTTTTTTAAGATAAAGATAAACTTTTGAAAAATTGGTTACCTTTCTTTCTCTCAGGGAATTAAAGTTTTTCTGCCACTTTTGATATAAACAATGTATACTGAGTAAAAATCGAAGTGTATGTATTGATAACACCGTTCTCAAAATTTAACGAATGAGATTTCAATGTAAAATACTTTTAATGATTACTCTAGACAAGGCGGTCTTAAAATCGATTATTATCTACGAAGAGCAAATAACATCAAGATAGTACAACATAAATTTAAACCAAAAAGAGCCATGTTTAATCAAACCTTACCTTTGACTAGTGAATCTATGAAGCGAATTGCCAGTACACAATTAAATAGCTTACTATAGCTCCAAGAAAAGCACACAGGAAACGTAAATCGAGAGTAATGAAGTCACAAGCTGTGAACTTAACTCGACGGCTCGTGGCATCTCGAATAAAGAGATTGACCTCTTCTAAGTTATGGTTATCAAGGTCACCCCACAAGCTGAGTTGCTGTAGGTACTTTACTGTGTTTCCTGACTCAGACGCTACGAGACTACCAGCATAGGTGACTGACACCACTCTGGATAAATCAAAGATGCACCAGAAAGTATAAGCAAATATCTTGAACTGAGTCATTTGATCACCAAATTTAGGGTTGAGATTTTTACTGACATAAATGATCCCCGAGATGAAAATTAATGTCACATCCAACAACATTGTTACACTAAACAACGCATTTGTTAAGTTAATGACATCAGACAAGATGAAGTAAACTTTCCTGAGTAGGTTCATTTCCTGTATCTGCCATGCATCTTGATTAACGTGTTCCCTTAGTTCATTATGAAATAACGTGTTTATCTGAAGCCTGCCTCTGAGGATCCTGGACTGAGAGTTGACGAGCATACAGCTCAGTGACTTGTTCAAAATCCTATACCGATGCCATACTACCAACATAAGTAACAGAAAGTACCAGTTTGTCACAAATGAGACAACTTGAGTGTACCATACAATGAAAACAAATAAGGGGTCAACTGATTTGGTATGATAAGTAATGAACATGTAGCTGTAATAAGACGCTGAGTAAACAATCAGAAAGAAGGATATGGCCAGTATCTGAATGGCACAAGTCCTCCTGTAAAGAACCACGGGATGTTTAACCATAACCTCGTCAACAACGGTCATTCTCGTGACAATGTCTGCAGTGATCCGGCGACCTCTTACTAAGTTTGTTACCAGACATGAAACCGCTACAACGTAAAGAAACATTATTTTTACAAAGGTGCTGATTCCGACTAGCATTAGCTGTCTTGCCCAAGGAATCTTGTGCGTGATGTCCACAATGCAGCACGTAGTGACCATCATGGTCATAATGACGTTGTAGAAAGTGTGAAGGTTGGAGTCTATAGCAGGAGCCAGGCCCATGACGCTCTGAACAAGGCGAAAAGGCCGCAGTGACGATGGGAAGTCCATCGGGGACAGCCAGCCAGGACTCATCCTGCACACATTTTTCACTTGTCAGACAACTTAACACGTGCTCTTGAAAAAAAAAAAAGCTATTTTAAGCTGATAGTACATACTTCATAAGTAGATACAGAAAAAATTCACGGGTTCACTGACCTGTAGGCTAGCTTTCAAGAATATTTGTGAAATCGTGCCGACAGCAGCTGTTTATTAGCTGCTCGCTGACAGTGAAATTGACCTGTATTCAGTTACAGTTTTATTATTGGCTCAGCTACTTCCAGGAAGTGTGGAGTAAGTCAACGGCCAATTATGAACGTGATACAGACCTAAAGTTGCTGGAACTTTATCTTGCGACTAAAATAAATCGCGAAATTTTCTGGTCTCTATTTATAAGGTAACATTTTACTGCAATGATCACTCCCAAGTACAGTCCATTGGTTACAACCTGTCAATCGTAACATGTTATCATGATCACGATTGGTAAGTTGTCCGTTCGTTAACTCACAGGCTGTCTAAGGTTTTTCTGGCATAATCAACTTTATTCAATAAATATTTTTATAGCGGAATCCACATTTCTTTATGATCTGCGTATCAGTGCATTTGACGCACTAGCTGCGCACTTCCGTTGAGTGTCGCGATCTATAGTTAATTGATATTTTCTCAGATGATTGCGACGTGTATGTTTTTTTATGTTAACATTTGTATAATTTCTTTCCTTGCTCCTGTACGCGTAGGCATTACCTAATTTTCAGCTAATTACCTATTTGACACTTGTCATAAAATGTATATGATCATTCTACTTTGCAGTACAGTTTCTATTCCATTAAATTGCTCACTATAAATAGCATAACCTTAACTGCGTATAACTTGTAAGTTGATAACTTATTTTATAAAAAGAAACGGTTTTAGAAAATAATGTGTTGTAAACTGACGCACTTTCTTTAATTTTTTACGGTTTGAAATGAAACTTTGAGCAACTAAGGAAAAGTATGTACGTGACAAACAATTTGAAAATTCTGTGAATTCGTACAAGATAATTCGCACATTTTTAACACACATTTTAAACTTTCATTGCTACTGGGTAGCCTTAGAGACACATCGGAGGGGCCATGATTAATTAAAATCCTACATGAAAAATTACACGACGTCTATGCAACTGGTAAATGTGTCAAGCAGTAACAACTGAATAAGTAGCCGAGACTGAAAAAAGTACGTGTTGGCGAGCAGAGCCTAGATAACATTAACTCGTGAAGTCCACCCTTCTTTTCTGTAAACGACGGTAAGTTACTTGAGTTTCACTGCTCACAAATTTTCGCAAAGATCAACCAAACTGCGAATTTATCGTGATACATTGTGATCAGTTCATTAAAACTAACTGTATGATTGGATTGGAGTCATTCGTATATATGCACTCCTAAGGCAACAGTAGTTATATTGGCTGCTGCAATTCCAGTCTTAAACGTCCTGTCATTTCGCTGTTTCATCTTAACTTACTGTTTCTTGTTTGTTGAAACTTTATACTCAGTCCCTCGTTGATTTTGAATTTGAACATCAACCGTATGCTATGTTTATGATATACCAGTCAGAAGTTAATTTGAACTTAGAAAAGGGAGCTAGGGTTTCGTTCTTGTATCTTTGCATGTTTAAATTATGATTTTTATGTTTGAATCAGAAGTGCGCCCGCGGCTTTGCTCGCGTGTGATATTCATAGCAGATAATATTTGCTTTAACTAAAAAGCCTCTTTGTACAGGATGTCCACAATGTCATGTTATCCCACTGTATGTAGTTTATGCATATTGTTATGGTATTATGATGTTATGGTATCTTGTGTTGCAACATAACCTTAGGTATCCAATGGATTTATGGCATGTATTGGGTTGTGTTGCAGACAAGGAATGTGAACCATGTGTGAAACCAGCGAATACATCCTGGAACAGAGGATTGTTCTGAGTGCTCGTGTTCACGAACGTCCTCATACTGGGAAGACACTTCGTGAAGTGCGTGCCGATTTCCAACAACGATTCCACAAAGAGGCACCACCATAACAAACCCTTCTGCGTTGGGAACACAAACTCTTTGAAACGGGAAACATCAAAGATAAACCATGAACTGGAAGTCCTTCAACCAGAGTGCAACAATGTCAGGAAGTCGAGGAATCGGTAACGAGATCACCAAAGAGATCGCTCCGCAAACAATCATGCAGAGCTTGGAATACCGCTATCGACACTGCATAAACACATGAAGAACGTCCTGCATTTTCACGCAGATCGCCCCATGTTCGTTCAGGAGTTATCAGACAATGATTTAGCCCGCAAACGGGATGCATGTGCGTCGCTTGTTCAGACTTTCGACACAATCCCAAAACGTGGATAGGTCATTTTCAGTGATGAGTGTGCCATCTATCAGAGCTGTCGATAACGGAATATTGTGTTCTGGTCCAAGGAAAATCCGCATTATGTCGAGGAACTGGAACATAATCCTCCACATGTCGTGATATGGGCTGCAATGAACAATCGACACTTGTTTGGACTACATTTCTTTGATGTAACAGTGAACCAGACAACTTATCTGAACATGCTGCGAACCTGGTTTGTGCCACAACTGGAGGAACTTGGTATTCTGAAAGATGTGGTTCCAACATGATGGAGTGCCAGCCGATTATGTCATCTCTGTTAGGTAATACCTTGCCGAGGTCTTTCGGAATCGTTGGATTGGCCGAGGTTCAGCAGTGCTGCCTGCTCCACTTGAATGGCCACCTCGAAGCCCAGATCTCTCGAAGTGTGATAATAGCCTTTGTGGCCTCATAAAGGAGTGTATTGCACAGCAGCGCTACAAAACCACAGATGTACTCAAAGAAGCAGTGAGATTTGCTTTTGCTCGTATTAGCCCGCAAATGCTTCGGAAGATATCGCACAGAACTTGGCACAAAATTTTTCTCTGCCATGAGAATGAAGGACCCCAAACGGATCCACTGGATACTTAAGGCTATGTTACAACACAAGATACCATAACAGTATGAAAAACTATATTCAGGGGGTAACAAGACATTGTGGACAACCTGTACACCAGATAGATAGTTTAGTCATAAAGTGATAGAATGAACTAACTATGCAGCAGCTGTCCACGCGAAAAGCAGTCCCTGCCACTAACAAAGACTACGACTACGCCGGGGCCTATTTATAGTCACAGCATAGTTGACGCTGTGGGGTAATTACAGACTCTGAAATGTAAGAGGGTAATCCAATGAAATACGTTATTTACGTGTTATGAAGACTGATTTCCCTCGAGCACAAACATTGGTGATGGTGCCCTCAATAACATATTTGTTTTAAAAACATTCACTTGAAGTTAAGTGCCATTAGGGAGTTTTGGTGGGATAATGTTTCGTTGAAATATAAATGTATTCCGTGCCCCAACCTTGAGGTCAGTGAGATGGTTTATGTGAGCTAATGCTGTCGAGGAACTACGTAGATAGTGGACTGCACAATCCATTTTTACCACTTTCGAACTTCATCTTGTTCACCAGAACTTCCGCCGGTAAATATTTTTGCGCCCATTTACATAATCATCACCCTGAATCGAAAATATTCTGAATACCTCGATGAGTTCGTTATATATCGAGGATTTATCCAAAATACATTCCAGGTTTTTTCACCTCCTAAGAGACAGAATTTCGAAAAACCACGGAATCACATTTTAGACTACTTTGCTGGTGTCTCTAGGACGTGAAAAACACGAAATTGGCAGCTGAGCTGAAGATATATAGACGATTAACTGAAAACACGTTTTATCACTTTTCAACCCTTAGGTGGGGAATTTCGAAAATTCGTGAAATCGCTTTACTGGTATTTGAATAAGAATCAATTTCAAACAAAAATCACGACTGTGAATCGAAAACACATTTTACCCATTTTAGATCTCTTTGTAGCCGAATTTGGAAATTATATTAATATGGTATTTCATATATTTACATAATCATCAATCTAAAGCAAAGAGCGCTTCGATGTTTCGATTGGTTCGATAGATACCAGAGGAATAATCAAATCAAATTTCACGTATCTTAACTATCAATTTTCGATACGTCTAGGAGTCTGTGTTAGTCATTTATTTGCGTACGTAACCAACTGAAGTAAAATTCAGGACGATAGCTGTATAGACGATTCATAAGAAACACAATTTCCTCATTTTTACCGCTTGGAGGTCGAATTTAAGAAAATCCGAAAACTACTTCTCTTGACATTTACGTAAGCAACATTTTAAAGTGAAAACCAACTCTCTATCCCGGAGGATTCGATAGATATAGATACTTAATCGGAAACACATTTAAGGTCTTTTCACCCTCTTAGATGATGAATTTCTAAGAATTCTGAAATGGATAATATGCATTTTATGTGTGTCCCAGTAAAGTAAAATTCACGATGATAGACCGTCGAAAATACATTTAATCCCTTTTCACGCTCTTAGAGGTCGAATTTCGAAAAATCCATTCTAAGTGTTTGCCTACGATCTGACGGGAAATCACACAAAAAACTCACGTTTCTACGTCCGGTGGTTTGGGCTACAGTTTGATATGTCAGTCAGTCGTTCATTCGTTCAGTAAGTTAGCGTTCTCTTTCATATTTATAGAGATCAGAGCCAACAGGACTAAACATTGTGCAACTGATACGCAGATCTGGCAATTTTGTGTTGAAAAAAAAGGGGGGAGGTAAAGGGGTCATTTCGGTGCCTACCGATTGCTTGTCTGTGATGGTGTTCTGCACCGAACAATTCGTAATTTTATAACTGTACCAAAAATTGTCCAAATCTTACACGTAACATTGACAGTAATTCCTCACAAATAAAATATTTTACGGTTCCATAGGTCTTGTACAAGCGCATGCCAAAGTTGCAATTATGACTTATTTTCTATACTTACCCAAAGTACAAAACTATTAAAAAGATACGAATGAAATCATTTATATTGAAAGTAAACGTAATAAGCTGCAGATTGACCCATTTGTAATTCTACGTAAAATTGTTTGTATTAAAGTAACATTTTTGAATACACCAAAATTTTTGCATATGTTTGAGTACCTGAATTAAAAAAAATAATTGAAATAACTAGGGTGTTTTTCAGTAGCTTAGTACATTTACTTTCACTCTAAATTATTTCATTCTTATCGTTTAAATAGTTTTTACTTTGGATAAGTACCGAAAATTGTCAAATTGCTACTATAATATGGGCTTGCACGAAAACTATGGACTCAAAACATATTTTATCTGTGGGCAATTGCAATTAATATAATTTGTGAGAGCTGGACTGTGATTTGTGCAATTATAAAGTTAAAAATATTTCGGTGCAGAGTGCTCTTAAAGTGAGTATGATAATGCTATATAGATTGCCTAGATCAATGTTTGTACGCACGCGTGCACACACACACACGCACACACCACACACACAAACACACACACTCATAGGAGAGGATAATATTAATCGGCTGAGAGTGATAGTTGCAAGCAGTTGTACTGTCTTCAGGAATCATGTAACTTCATTCACAAATTCGGAGCACCCAGATAAAATCTACCTAATGTCAGTTTACATGTTAGTGTCTGGGGGGGGGGGTGTCATCTGTTACTGATGTACAACTGAATGTGAACTGTGCACTTATTTCACGACACGTGTAGTAAGGACCTAGTGAATCGTTTTGTACCTGCTTTTTGACCCTGGAAAATCGTATAAATAAACTAATACCGCACAATATACCACAACTGTGCGAAGTGATGCTGTGATAAAACACTTTACTTGCAGTCATGACGTACCCGGATTAGTAATTAGGTCTGCTAATCCTAAGTCAGTTTTCAATGGCTTCCCGAAACCTTGTTAGAAGAATTATAGGATGGTTCCTCTCCACAGGTCAAGCGTGATTTCTTTCCCTTTTTATTCCAGCCCGAAAATACTGATTTAGTCACTTATGACCTCGCTGTCGAGGAAACGTCAATCCTCCCTACGTAGATCAAATATATTTATAAGTGACTACCAGTTTAAAATTACCTAGTTATTTTACTATACTCTGTGACATAATATTGCTGAATTATATCTTGTTATTAATTTTTGTGCTCTCTCTTCTGATATGTTGGTTTAATTTTTATGTAACTTTCTTTTAATTAATATTGAACTTCTATAAAATCTGTAGTTACCTTTGTAATTACGTTTTTAGTTTAGGAGTAGTGCCGGTAAATATGGTACTTACCTAAACTTGGAAAATTTCTGCCCACAGGACGTCATTAGTACAATACAGCAGACTTCGAACAAGCACACCGGCTTGTGTAGAAACTATTCCTTGACGTCACGGGCGGCGTCACAATCAATAGAATGCTTTGTACCCAAGAGAATATAAGCCTTATCATTTGATTGAAAGGCAAGTTATCGCGCTACAAGACTATTTTATGATGCAAGCAATAGTTTATAAATTCATTAGTTGATGCCGGCTGCACTCTGTTGTTGATTATATCAAACAATTTTGGAAATTATGTTTTACATATTTTCTTAGCACAAATAAGAGAATTTTATTTTCAATTGAAACTCGCTAATTTAAGAAACATACCATTGACATCATGTCTGATTTTAGTTTAATGTGTTTTTTGATGGCAATGGAAATAAATGAACTTATTGCTATTTCGACATAAAAATTTGTTTCAAAGGTTAAAATTGAAGTATCAGAGAGCTGCGTAATATTTGGAATATAATTTATTGTTCTGTGTTTTTTAAACTGAAAATTATTTAAAATTTTAAGTTCTGAATGGGCATATGAACCGTCATAACATGGTTTACCGGGAGCAATAGAATCCCCATGTAGCTGACGATGTTAATTCACAAACGGACTCAGGATCTCAGTGTGGTGTGCAATTCATGGGGATAAGGTAGCAGGACCTGTGTTCCTCGCAGGACATGTCAACTCCAAACGTTACCTGCGGCTCTTGCAGGGCGTAATCGCGCTGTATCTTGACGATGTGCCGTTAGCATTACAAACTAACTTTTACTTTAAGCAAGATGGTGCTGCCCCGCATTTCGGTGTTCAGGTGCGACGATGGCTTCAGACAACAGAGGACCAGTGGAATTGCCCCCCCCCTCCTTTTACCCACGAGCCCTAGACATGTCACGCCTTGATTTTTTTTCCTGTGGAGGCAATTTAAATATGTCGTTTACATGACGTGCCTTCGGTCTCTCGACACACTTGAAAACAACATTACTACTGCATGCCACTCCATCCCGCCGGCCATGTTACGTCGTGTACAAAGCAATTTGAGCCATCGCATACGCATGTGCAAAACACATCACGGCCAGCAATTTGAACATTTGCTGTCGTAGGACATATGGAAATGTTGTCTTACGTCAACACACTACACTGTTATTAAACCATTACATATTTCATCAATTTCTATTTACTCTATGAGACCGGACTTATATACATACACAGATACATATATACAAATACAAGTATATAATACATAAATAGCTCACACAACCGTAACCAACACTTTGTTCTTAGCTGGTTTTTAAACTATAAGTGTGCAAGTGAAACAATATGAGAATTTTATTATGTTCGTTAAACTGTTCAACGAAGCTCCAACGTTACGCAAAGCATTTGAATGTCCGAGTCAGTACAAATGGTAGTCTACAACAATAGAGATGGGTTGGGGTAGCCTCATCTCGGAAATGTAATATGATTGAGGTTAAAACGTGTTGTTTGTTAACATGTGCCGTTAACCCTTACAGTATGAAATACACACACTATTAAAATAAAGTGGTTTAAGGTAGAGTTTTAGCCTCAAATGTCACTTAATAGTTAACTTGTGTTCTTATTATCATAGGTACCTTATATGTACATATACATGTACATGGTTATATGTATATATACATGTACATGGTTATATGTATATATATACATGTACATGGTTATATATATATATAAACACACGATGTTCACAAAAAAACACCGACAGGTGATTACTTGTGAAAAATAAAGTAGAAAATGTATAATACATTTTGTACGTAAACGTAATATTAAGGCAGTAATTCGCATTTGAAAATCAAATTTCACGACTTTGATTTTCTCCAAACCGAATACTAATCGACGTAAACTGACAAAACTCAAGACATTACTTCGTGACAATACGGCCGACAAACCAACGGTAAACGCTAGATTATACATTAAACCAATTGGGTAATGTGAACTTAATAATACAAAGATCCTTTTGTAGCGACTGTCTAGGACGCATAGTTTTCGTTGAAAACGCATGTGAAGTTTTGGCGTGGTGACACAGAGCCTAGTGTGTAGGCAACACTGCGTACACAAGTGTTTGGTTTATTCCGCAGTAGCGCACAGATGACGGCGGACATTCACTGAAAATGTCATGTACCGTAGTTTAAATAGTTCACATAACCATAACCATCAATTTGTTCCTGGCTGAATTTGTGCCTGTGTTTTGATTAAAAAAAAACATACAAGTGAACTATCTCGTCGGTACAATGCACGAAGTTAGACATTTAAACAGTTAGTGTAATTCTGGCACTACCGTAAAGTGTAAGGGAGCCGATATTGTTTTCAGGCACTGTTCGTTATTGCCGATACCAATACTGATACTGCCTTGGGAAGGAAAATTAACATTATTGAGGACGTAGAATATTTAAAACTTAATTTTCAAAACAGTTCGTCAAAGAAAATTCTAATTATCTTAATTTTAATTGTTTTAGGCCTACTTACGTTTAAGATAAATAAAAATCTATGAATCACAAACTAGTAAGTGACAATTAACATATGTGGGCGTGTGATGAAGTATGTGGTTTATTTTTTTTATATACGTTATGCTATTTTGGTTTAAATTGACGTTAGGAATAGACGAACTAACAGTCATCAAGTCATTTAAATTTGTAAAGTACTCGCGACTGTGACATTGCTAGGAGTGTTCTTCTCGGCCAGAGTGTTATGTTGAAAGTCGGGCAACATGCAATGAGAGAAGGAAAACATTTGAATTTTAAGTTCTTCGACTTCAAAAGGAGTTGACGGTTTGAAAATATCGTTAACGGAACAGCACTGCTGTAAACTTGTAGTCAAATGTCGGTTCCAAAATACTTCTAACATTACAATCTCATTTCAGCTACGCACTTTCATGTCAGTAGTGATACATCGACACCTTTTCCTTTTGTTCCTTATCCCTCAACCCTAGTGATGTGTCTGTCCGTTCTGTAATGCAGATTTCCTAAATGTCAGTTACCACTCAAACAATGCCACATTAGTGTCACACAAGCAGTGCAGCACTGTGTTATTTTACACACCGTTAACGGTTTATTGCAGTAAACATTTTTGTTATCTAATATGAACACTCGTTAAATATTAAGTGATATTTAAGGCTAAAACTCTACCTTAAACCACTTTATTTTAACAGTCTGTGTATTTAATATTGTAATGGTTAACGGCACATGTATACAAACAACACGTTTTAACTTAAATCATAATACATTTCCGAGCAGAGGCTACCACAACCCATCTCTATTATAGTAGACTATCATTTGTGCTTACACGGACGTGCAAACGCTTTATGTAACGTTGGAGATTAAGTGAGCTGTTTGACTAACATAACAAAATTCTCATATAGTTTCACTTACACACTTATAGTAAAAACAGCTAGGAACAATGTGTTGGTTACCGTTATGTGAGCTATTTAAACTATGGTAGGTGATATTTACAGTTAATCTCCACTATCACCTGTGCGGCACTGTGGAATAGACCAGACACTCGTGTACGCAGTGTTGCCTACACACTAGGCAGTGTGTCACCAGGCTAAAACTTCATGTTCATTTTGCACGAAAACTATGCGTTCTAGACAGTTGCAAGAACAGGACCTTTTTTATTTTTAAGCTCACATTACCCAATAATTCATTTTTAAACGTTGGATTATCCTAACGTTAAAAAGTTGTCAGCAATTTAAGGACGACCACCCCTTTTATTTTCGTACGGGTTGAATGTATCAATTGGTGTTTACTGTTGGTTTGTCAGCCGTATCGTCATGAAGCAATATCTTGAGTTTTGTCAGTTTACGTCAATTAGTGTTCAGTTTGTGGGGAAATCAAAGTTTTAAAATTTGATTTTCAAATGAGAATTGCTCCCGTAATATTACGGTTACGTACAAAATGTCTTAACTATTTTCCGCTTTCTTTTTCCATATGGAATCGCCTTCCGGAGTTGTCGGTATTTTTGTGCGTACCCTATATATATACACGTGTTATATACGTGAATTTTTGAAATAGACATGCGTTATAGTTAACATATTATTAATAACGGTTTTCTCGTTTTGCTTGTTGTGAAAATAGTATATTTACAACACGGCGCAAGTAGTAATTACACATGTTGTTTAAAGTTAGACTGTTCAAAATGCTGAATGTCTTTATTGTTAAATATATACATATAATTCTAGCAAAAACGATAGTACAGGCGAAAATAGTGGAAAAGGTAACAAATTTAATAAAATAATGATAAAAATCAGTACAAAATATAAAATATAGTTTTTATCTAAACCCAAACAAACATCCCCGTGCCAAACTAAATAAAAAATATATTGCATGGGGGAGAGTACCGGAAGACAGGACATTCCACACTCCGAGAGCAAACGTTTGACTGTGCGCTCGTAGGCCCGAACCGTTAAGGATGACAAGAATTGAGACCCTACAGCGGCTTGTGAAAATTCACTCCGTGTAGCGTAGCACGATTTGTTATCTCAGTCACGTGACCAGGTTTTGTCGATCACCAGGATTTGATAACCCTACTATGCTATTCAAGGTTTTAAAATGACAGGAATCTAAAAAGATCAACAAATTGGCTACGCGAAAAACTTTTTGCTAAATGCTACATGCACAGTGTATTCTTTGTACATATCATGTTTATATTAAAATACAATAGTAGTTTTAGTAGTTGACCGAGAGGCAATCAGTTGAATTTTCGAACATGGTTAATCTTACCCGAGGTAGTATTCTATACACTAAAAACTTGAAATGTTTGCTGACCTACCCTACCCTAGAGAATATTCATAAGCGTCTTACTATGGAGATGCGACGGAGAGCTTTGTGCACACCGGCCAACTACCAGTGTCCGCCATTATACTTTTATGTAGTTGCCTCTTTAAGTTATCTACAAATTGTATAGATTGTTTTGTTTTTGAAACAGCGTGGTTAGTAAAGAAGGAATGGTTTATTGCTCCAGGCTGGACTGTAAGTAAGAAAGATTGCAATATTAAGAGTCATGTCGACCCTGTTTCCCTTGTAAGATCGTTGACTGTACCATTAGTTCTTTAAACTTTCTGCTATATTTTTGTCTACAAAGCGCAAGCCTTTATCTTGTTTGCTAAAGTTGTATAATGTTTACGTTGTTACATGAGTATATTCACAAAATTTAAAGCAATACACTCATTACGGTTCACACTTAGCCGACGTGAAAACTGTCACATTAATTAGACATTCCTGACGTAAGACATGTACAGTACATTCGATTTTGAGAGTTTTGTAAAAAACTTTTCAATTTTTTTTGTTCCCTTACGTATTTATGAACTGAAAATTTCTTAATATATTTTACTTGATTTAGACTTTTTTTTTATTTCAGAACCAAAAAATAAATGCTATTTGTTGAATTCTGCAGATAACTTTTTGGTCTTGAACAATCAGGCACTGAACGGGAGCATCAGCAACTTTAGACGGTTAATGTTAGCGGTTAGAATGAATGATAGTTAACACAACTTAAATGCTTTTATATTTTTGTGTTATTTTATTTCAGAAGTTCATCCTTTGTATGTGACATGTCTAAATTTACATTAGTTGCTATGTAAAAATTGAGTTACTAGTTCAGGGACTGAGGGTTTTGACGCCGTGGTGCCAGTCGACGACTTAGATGACGTCTTGGTTGTGACCTATGACCTTGCCCTTTGACCTTGACGTGTTACCTCAGCAACCATTTTGTTGACCAATTACTCACATCTGTTCAACAGCCGTAATGTTTCCCAATTCTCAGCTATTTTTATACTGCGGTTAGGTAACATCTGGGGCCGCCATCTTGTGGTTTCCGAGTTGGTAACCAAGGGAGCTGAATTTGTTCAATTAATCACACGCGATTCTTCATAAGTTATCTGCTTGGCAGCCTTAGTATCGCGCAGTATGTAAGGGTTAATTGCCATGCAACCTAGGTAGAGATATCGCACTTATATTAGTGATTGTAAAGTGTATTACTCAAGATATTTTGTGCAGGTGCAGATCCAGCCGCCTACCGCCGCTCTAGCTTACCTGTATTTGAAATGTGTTGCAGCGAGTTATGAATTTTTTTCATAAAACTTCTTAATGTTTGTTAATAGATTTTTTAGACATTCTGCGCATATATCGCGCCTCCAGAACAAGAGTTGTAACTCATGTTTCAAATTAAGCCGTTTAGCCATGGTATATCGCGAAAACGTTTTGGGCCAACATACCCTTCAAAATGCTGTAGTTTCTTGCAGCGTATATGATTGGGTGATGTACGTCTGACACAACGTAGCTGGCTGCAGACCAATAACAGGTATCAACATATTACAATAGCTGGATTTTTATTGGCTCAGTCAAATAGGGTAATAGCGCTACGTACAAGCGAAAACCAGTCATCTTCTGATAAGCTGACCGTACGTTGAAACCCAGCAAACAGTCAAGTTTTCCCGCGATAAACTATTATCTCTATCCATTAGGAAAAACTCTTGTAGCAATTTTGCATCGATTTAGATACGTTTATGCCAATTTGGCTACATAATATTCTTGCAGCAAATCATTTTACTATATTTAGTTTTCTAAATAATTGTGCAACTGAGTTACGACTACAAATTACAGTACTTTTAAACTGTTAGGTCATGTATGGGCCTACATATATTTTTAGACCATTACAACTTTAATAATTTAAAATAAATTAATTTTTCTTCTCATTTGTAAGTCAAGGGACATCTTTTTAGATAAGTACGCTGGTTGTGGCTTCTCCAACTGAAACATGCGATATTTTGCTATTAAGTTTCAAAACCATATTAGGAAATGAAGGTAAGGAATGGCAAGAGGACTTCACGTCTCGTCAACAGCGAGATCGTTAGAGACGGTGACACTCAGCTTGGTGCAATGTCAGGAGCTGGGAGAGAAGTCGGCTATTGCCATTTTTAAGGAACCATCACAGCATTCACTTGAAATGATTTCGGGGAAATCTTGGAAAACCAAGATCAGAATGGCCGGAGCTGGGGATCGAACCCGGGTCCTCCCGAATGCGAGTCAAACATGTTACCGTTGTGCCACCTCGCTCGGTAGTAAATGTAGTTTAGGACTACCTTTACAACACATTCTAAAGGCACTTAGAAAATATCGTTTGTGAAGTTGTTGCGTGGTTTGTGCGTTGTCATCGTCCCAATTTATTATAATTCACACGCTATGTTTTTCTTACCTTTGTGCTGAAGGTGTTTTCAACACTTGGCATGGCTTTCTCTTGTACCTGTAATAAGTTTAAAACTTTTGCTGGCTTATACGCATTTGTTTTCGCATTCACCTCCTCTAAAACTTGATTAAGGGTAGTTATGAAATTCTTCACATAGTTAAGTAATTATATTTTTATTGTTGAAATATAGTCCCATATCATTTCAGTCATAAACTGCACTTAGCAATTGACTTTAAAATTAATTACAGTTATGTATCTCTAAGTCTAAAACAAGGATAAATAATTCCAAAAGGAGTATTTAGAAATTTTTTTTTTAAATTCCAGGACACCTAAAGGTCAGGACCAAGGACAAACGTATATATCAGGGAGGGAATTTCCCATAGTTTTCAATATTCAAGGTCATCTGAAAGTCAAGGAATAAACTCAAAGTTCGTGTAAACTAAGACAACAATTTATAATTAGTTTTATTTATTTACCTTTTCCATGTTCAATTCTGTTCTAAGGTTGGGGGTTGATAAATTAATTTTTTAATTACAGTATTTGTAAAATTTATGAACAGAAATAATCTCCCAGGGAGTGTTACAGTGATTACTTTGTATGTAGCTACTGCAAAGTTATGAATGTGTGGACCCGAAATTTGACGAGTTCGACTTGTTTCCTTTATTAGCAGTTTCGTTAATTCATGTTTTCTCGGAATGTTCTGGGAACAAGCTCATACCCTATTCTTTTGGTATGACGTTTTCTTATTCTGACGTACGATAACTCGGGTAGCTCTTAGCTCGTCTAGCATGTGTATATATATTATATATGTATATGTATATATATATTATATATATACATACATACATACACACACACACACACTTGTGAAAATATCAAGAGACAATTTGGTTTTCAAAATTTTAATGATGCTGAGAAGCGTGACGTCGAAATTGAGATTTATAAGAAAAGTAAATATGATAATCTTATTTAAATAGAGAAGGTTTTGAGATGGACACGCACGCGGAACATTCATAAACTTGTTGCACTAGGAAGCGATAAATAGTGTGCTTAAAATACGACAAAATAAGAACCTGATTCCGATACAGTACCGTATAATTCATAACGATTTGTAGACTGTAGATGACCGACATGCATACAACGAACTTACCAACAGCATTAATGAACTGTTTGAACAACTTGACGAACAAAGGACCAGTTTCACCGAACAACGTCAAAATTACCTTTATGGTGCACTGACAGTTCGTTAAATCTCTTTCCCTTTCATAAATATTGACTGGCCATTTCCGACGTGCTATTTCTATATGATGTTCATGAAATAATGTGGAAATTTGTAAACAAATTAGTAACATAACTAATTGAAGATTGTTGGTGTAAATAATTTCCTAAGAAAACAGAGATTATTGCGACTCTTCGTGAGAAATATGTATGTATTAAGTGCTTAAAAAATATAATGGCTTTCGGGTTGACTACACAATAATTGTCAATTATTAATCTACTTATACTCCAGAATCCTGAGCATTGAAAGCTTAATTAAGGTAAAACAATCAGGAAAAATTTTAGGCAATGTGCGTATGATTTACATACAGTTTATTTTATTCAATAAGCTGTGAATCTCCACTATGCGAGGATTTTATTTTTGGCTATTACAGAATTGCGCCTGTAATGGCGATGTTGCTGCCTACGACTTATGACCGGTGCTATTGTGCGTGCTATTACAGCGACCTTCAGTGCAGCTTATCGTCACAGGCAAAGTCATAATCGATACTTCGATCGCACTGTACACAAGAGAACTCGCACACTCGAACACATTAATTATTAACAAACTGGAGTGAATTGGATTATAATTCTTACGATAGTGACTTCTGCGATCCTATCAGGTTTTCTCTGACTGTCGCTTTGGTAATTTAGGGGCCGCATTAGGTGTTGTGTAGAACACTTGTTTCCCTCTACGGAGATTCTATTCCTGATTTTCGCGTGCTGTAAACGTGACAGGGGTTATTATTGCCTGGCGGGCAGGGGTTTTCTCGGGATGTTTCCATTTTATCCGTCTTAGAGTCATACTTATGTATATAACATTGTTTCCAGCGCTTACAACCGTGTTGTTAAGCGCTGACGAAATCTCTCCACCCTACACCTCTCCGTTAGTTTGAGTAAATTTTTTGTAAAGTTCACTTTCACTATTAGATGCTCGAATAGTACATACTCACAAAACCAATGTTTATTCTCTATTTAAAGTGCATGAAAACTCATCTCGCCAGCAAAATCCTACATATGATATAAAGATCTGCGTGAATAGCAGTTCTGTTGATGATACAATCGTCTTATTACTTCACACTGTATCTGGTTCATATTCACGTATGTTGAGGATTCAAAAATAACGTACCACGTGTGACACATGAACATATGAATCAATTAAATCATTGGTTCAGCATATTTATGTTTACAGTAAAGAGCTCCAGAGATTATCGTGCCGGAACAGTTACAATGTCACGTGATTTATGACTTATGTTATAACACTTGTCATATAAATAACAAAGGACTGGTGCATATCCTTTATGATGTGTTAAAATAGGGGGAAAACTGTGATAAAACAAAGTAATATGTTGTTGTTGTTAGCTGTTAATTACAGTCCAAATTGTTGAAGGAATTATCTAACGGCGCATTCCAGTGATTGCACTGACGTTGCACACGATGCTGTTTTTAATTGTAACAGCACATTCTTTAGGAGAAACATTCTGTTCCGTAACAATTAGTTTTGTAGAAGGGGCAAATTAGGAACTATTTTGACAGTTTAGAAAACAGTTTCAGGCAGCACCGCATCTTCTAGTACTGTTAATATTATCGTCTTGAAATAGCAGTCTCTTAATTTTTAACATCACTGTCTACGAACAGCAGTCTTTTGTATTGTCGGAGCCAAAAAGCTTTCTTTTCGTTTCTATTTCAAAAGTACTGCAAAGAGACTATATAACAATGCATTCTTACTTCACTGACGTCAATTAGTCAATTATAGGGTAGTTTTATTCCAGTTAGTGTTGAATAATGGTACATGCACGTCTGCTCAGTATACTCGCCGCACGGTAAGTTGATACTTTAATAAACGAACTGTGGCTCGTAACAAAGGTATGTACACTCACGATAACCAATTAGCTGGGACTAGGTAAGGTTAGTGCGGTTTACGTCTCATCGACAGCGACAGTGAGTTAATTAGAGACGGTAGCACACAACTTGATACAGGCCATGGCCTTTGTTAATGAACCACTCCAACATCTGCCTGAAGCGATTTCGGGAAATTACAACTGAGAATAGCGAGTGAGGTAGACCAGCATGTGCATTACAGAAGGTGTACTCAGACGAACTCTGGAGACCGCGATAATCACAAGAGAATGTGCTAATGTGGCAAGATTATTGCAATAGATAGATAACTCTACTAGTAACTTTAAAATTATATTAATTAGCGCTATTTTACTGTGTGTATCAATCTGTGTCACTTAGAAGTAATTAGGTCATTTGATTTTATATTGTGTATCGTTGTATAATGTAATATATTTTTCTTGTGTGCAACTATGTTTCCTGAGGGCTTTGTACATAAATTAATGATGAAAATTTTACTTAATTTTAAATATTTGAAGATAAGTTTAGAAAAACCAAACACAGTCATCCTAGAAAACACTCTGCCATTTCTGTTTAAATAATTTGCCAGAGTTATTCTTTCTTGCTTTAGCGTATTTTTTAGCATGTTATCGGAATTACAAATCACGGTGAAATAAACATATCTCCATAAACGCAAACCAATTCACAACATGTTTGCTCACAAAGTTGGCAAAACCAGTTTTATAACAGAGTTGTTTTTTTTATTTATTTAACTGCGAATTTAAATTAATATTTTTAGAGTTAACCCTTTTACTACGTACCTAAATGTACACATTTTATTCTGCTTACTAGCGTAATCAATAACAGTGAACAATAAATTGTCTTAGCTTGGTGTAATGAGCGCGCACAATATGCTCGTATGTCATAGTAATTCCCATCGCAAAGTCTTGCACGGGGTACGAACCCGTAACCCCACCCCTCACACACCACAAACTTTATATAATACCTGAGTGAATGCTCAAAGGCAGGTCGTGATAATTATTTCGTATGTACAGGTTACAGTCCAAAGAGGTTTTATTTATGAGTAGGTTGGCAAAAAGAAACAACAGCTGAATTATCTCTCCACGATCATTCTCTTTTTTCGGGAAATTGAAAAAATTTTTACTGTTTTTCACATCCTTAAATTTCAAAATTCATAAAATCCCGAATTTAATTTGTAGATATTTACATAAGCTTCATTCATATCAAAAATCATCTCAATATCTCAACGGGTATAAGCGGTACAGATGATTATTTGAAAACACTTTTTTTTTTAACAGCTTTCAATGATGGTTTTCGAAAAATCCTGAAATAATTTATTTTTTATTTTTACGTAAGATTTATTTTAAAGCAAAAACCACTTCAGTATTTCTACTGGTTAAGGAGATGTGGGATTAATTAAAAACACGGTTTAATTTTTAAGATCTTTCAAGAATGAATTTCGAAAAATTCTAAAAATTACGTTTAGGTATTTATTTAAGCATTATTTTCAAGAAAAAATCACCTCACTATCTTAAATGGTTTAGGAGAAATCACGGATTAATGAAAACACATTTTACGGCTTTTCAACCCCATAATGTTCGAATTTCGCAAAATAGAAAAATTAGCAAATATGCATTTGCTAGGGCAATATTTTGAAGTTAAAAAAATATGATAGTTTTCCCGGTTAATGAGATATCAAGGATTCTTTGAAAACACATTTCACCCCTTTTCACCCTCTTAACTATCGAATTTCGAAATATCCATTCTTAGTGGGTGCCTACGGGCCAAGGGAAGCTTCCCTCAAAATTCCGTGGTTCTAGGTCCAGCGGTTTGGGCTGTGCGTTGATGAGTGAGTGAGTGTTGTGTCAGTCAGGACACTTCATTTTATTTACTAAGATTACGAACAATATATAAGAATTGAAAATAAAATCCACACTAAATGATTTCACCAAATATCGAAAACGACGATGGCTAGAATTTTTTGGGTTCTATAATAACATAAGTTCGCACTAGGTGAATGCCGTTGCTGAGCGAAGCATTGACTTCCGACTTAAATTTTCTTGGCTGGAAACATAGGATATTCCTGGTTGAATACCGCTTGCAACTTAAACTGTGATTCCGAGGACACACTTAGTGTATTTCCCATTTGGTGGGGGAAAAGTTGTAGTAGGGGAGCATTAGTACTGAAGGGGAATTTGTTTCTGTGGTTTAGAAAAAACCATTTGTGATTTGCATTAACATGGCCTCCTGCCCAAGCCGCAGAGAGGTGTGCAGAACTTCGGTCGATATAAGTGCATTCCAAAACTACTCGACGTACGTAAGTATGTCTGCGTAGGAATAACATTCAAAGATCGTTACATGCCTTTATTCATTCTTCTTGCGACCGAAAATGGCGAAGTGGATGTCTTTGCGGTCTTTTTTAGTCATGATATTCTTGGTAATGTAAATGTTTTGAAGGGTATAGTCGTGTACACATATCCTTATCTTAAATACCACGCCCGTCACATCTGAATGTCTCGTAGTGGCGAGTTATTGGCGAGATGACTGCACGCCATATTCACTGGCTTGCACCTAGAGGCTAGGGTGAGTTGGGATACGCGTACTGTAATCGCCTCTATTCTTCTCACTTCTTGGGCTCGAAAGTACAAAGTACGTTCACCCCAGGCGGCCGCCTTAAGAGGGCGAGGTACATAATTCAACGC
Organism: Medauroidea extradentata; assembly: GCA_003012365.1. Classification (NCBI taxonomy): domain Eukaryota; kingdom Metazoa; phylum Arthropoda; class Insecta; order Phasmatodea; family Phasmatidae; genus Medauroidea; species Medauroidea extradentata. The sequence continues at coordinate 64,613 of PNEQ01097326.1, forward strand.
CAAAAACATTAGTCTATAACTGTAGGTTTCTGGAAGCCAATTTGCGAAAATTAAACAATAGCAATCCTAGACAATAGTTTTAGCCAACGTTTCAAACAAAATTGTTTCCAGTGTTACGAACTTCTGAGGCACCATCTCTGACGCAGGAATCTTGTGCATTTAACTGCGGCGCAAGATATCACGCGTAACGAATTAGTAATTCTGGATAAATATTTACTCATTAAGTTGGCAAATACCATTACCTAGGATAATCATTGAGTATTGTTTTACATTTTGGCTTCGAAATAAGCGTAGAAATCAATTGATGTTTTCAGCGTTTATTTATCTACTACGCTCTCTTAAACAACGAAACGAAATGATACCTGTTTCGCGGAGGCGAATGAGAAATAGCGATAGTGTCGGATCACCACACATTTCACTTTTCCTGTAAGTAAAGTGTTATAAATAATTAAATAGTCGATTGGCCTAAATAGTTGTACAAATAAAGACTGGTTAATTTTAAGGGCTGTTATTGAGATGTGTAATTGTTTATTGTAAAATCGTATTTTTTTGTTCCAGATTATTTTCGGAGGATTTTTAGATTTTAACCCTAAAATATTACATATTCTGTTGTCAAAATAAGCCAAAATTAAGCCAAATAAATTTTTGCTAGCAAACATACGTTATTTGAAAATAAAAAACGCTCTGGCAAAATTGTGTATAGTATGACAGTACACGGTCTCAAATTTTTTTCAAAATACTTGGTTAAATAGTATTCGAGTTATTGGCAATTGTTTGAAACAAATGAAGGATCATGTAAGATCATGGCCTTAAGCGGTGATACATCTTTTTTATTGGTGGAATGTCTGAACAAAAGTATATTGTGAAACCTTCAATTTGTTTCACATTATGCTGTGCAGCATATCTTGAGGTATGTTTCGCAGGAATTCGTATTGCTCTTTCAGAGGGATCCCCAGTATCGACAGAAAACCGTCGGAAATTAATGCAGTACATTGAAGCCTAGCAAACAGTCAGATTTTTCCGTGATAAATTGCATCCCTAATTATTGCTACTGAGTGACGTCGAGGGAACCAGTTTGCTCGTCAGACAAACAAAAGTATGACAGACTTCTGGAGTTACGACAGTTACTATCCCAGCGCCACGTCAAGCAACCTCACACACAAGTTTAGACACGTGGCGTATCGATATGTGTATGCACGTACTTTTCATAGATGTCTGCGACATCAAGGAATCTTGTCCATGCGCCCAATACCGAAATGGCTCTCGCCGACAGCTCACAACAGGCGTCTGCGTCTGCTATGGCGTGTGGAACGTTGGGCCTGGAAGGACTTTCGGAATGCACAATAATGGTCGTATCCCCACCTGGTTGCATCTTGATGCATGTATGGTCGAGTAATCTGGGTTGACCAACATATTGGTACAATGCTGATAGTTAAATATATGTTGTAATGTCAGATTCCATTTCCGCTCTCTTAGTCTGCAAATATGAGATTATAATTCAACAATCGTGACACAGCGGATGTGTTCCCACCTCACGGAACAACTAATTAATGCGATCAAGTTTTTGTTCTAGCTTGATTGAAAGCCTTATTTGCACATCTCCAGCTCTACTTCATGGTCAGTAATTGTTCTGATTAGCACAATTAAACAAGAAAAGTTTCTATACAATGACACGCTGCCAGTACCCACAAAGCAAAGAAACTGCAGATGCGCACGCAGGCAGTTGCAACAAATATATTTTTCGTTATTGAAAATTACGTATCCCTAATATTTATTATCGCCTGTCTTCAGTGCCAGCGTCTCTTATCAACAGAACAATGCACGACTGCATGTGACACACCTCTCGTCCAGTAGTTCGTGGATGACTTCAATTTCACACTTTTCTTGCTTGGCACCACTGGATCTCTCGCCCTTTGAAAACCTGCGTTCCATTACAGGACGGTAGCTGGACTGACACAGGCCACAACTACAACATAAATATGCTTTGAGTACGCATCAAAGCAGCATGGCGAAGGTCCTCCAGACAGACAACTTAAACTTTTCAATCTCTATATCTTATAATGTAGCAGCGTGTAATATCTCCCCACAGGTGGAAAAGAGGATAGATTACTTTGCCAATTAAATCGGTCAATCTGTCTACAGAATGTTGTGTTGTTTTATATCAGTCTCATTTGTTACATGTTTATAGCCATGAACTGAATATTGTACATAGTAGTATGCTATATAAATTTTACTTAATGTTATTAAAAAGGGGAAAAATTGAAATTACTTAAAAATACACGTGTTGCTAGGTCCATAAGTTATTGCTTCGCATGTATGTTTGATAGATAAATTATAGTATTTAACATTTGAACAGTGTTTTTCTCTGCAAAATGTTTCCTTCGGCACGTAAAGGTAAGCATTTTGGCAATTAATAATTGTTCTGACATGGTTATTAGCTCTACGGGATGCTGAAGATCAGATTCCCTATGTTTTCTACACATTTTGTGATACGTCAGTTTATGGAGAGCTGCTGAATTTGTCAAGAGTAAAACAGTTACATTTTACTTAGTACTGTGCTTTTATTGCATCACTCTCATGAACTTGAAATACAATTAGTATTTAAACGTACAGCATAGCATGTTCCAGTGAAATCTACATAATGTTCAAACTTTACAATATTTAAAGGAGTAGGAAAAGAAAATGTGACGTGCTCCATGTGCTGTTGTTCAAGATACTTCATCTTGTCAGGTGATTGGCCACATATCAAAAATTCGACAAGGAAAACTAAATGAACAGAGACTGAAATGGTTGTAAACACAGACGACACAACGAAGAAAACACAGTCGGAAGTATCACGATTCCTTCGACAGTTGAAGCGACTTCTCCTCGGGAACAGAAATCTGTTCCCAACCTTAGGTATGTGTGCAGACTGACGGACACCAGCAGATTGATTTGCAACGTCTTTTCTGAATACAACGAATGTATTCTTTCCGGCGTAGTACATAGTAATACACTTATTGAAAGCAGTTTACACTGGCTTGTTTGTTGCGTTTTTCGCGACTTAGTAAAACTTATTCCTTAAGGTGTACGTCCGTGGAAACAGTTCAGTTTATGAACAAACTAGGTGTCCGCCCACGGCTTTACCCACGCTAAATATTTGTAGCAAAGCACGTACATTTTGACAGCACTCCTTAAATTTAACAAAGCATAGAATAAATTAATATTTATACTGTGGTTTAAGCCCGTTCACAAAGAGATTGTACCACTGTACACATATACCATTATACCACATGTACACACAGGGTGTTCCTTAAGTTACAGTCTTTAGAAAGTGATTCCTCATAAAACAATTAGGTATAGTTACACAAAACCATTTTCGTCTAGTGTCTTTTTAAAGAAGATATGAACCCTTGAAAATTAAGTTTTATTATTTATTTTTATTTTAGATTATTTATTTATCATTTTTATAGCAAATATCGGAAACAACGTTTAGTTAAATCATAATTCTCTGCACAATGCAATGATTCGTGTAATCGCTCTTTAAAACCCACCCCATCGCGTAAAAATAACAGGGGTGGCCACCATCATTTTAACAGACCTTTCTTGCCTTTGCGCTTTATGAACATTTTACGTTAACTTTCTGGACGTTACTTCTAAGTAACTAACAAAAAAAAAGTCATCTTGTCGCAAGTCGCTAGAATGCACCGTTTACGAGAAAATAATTCGTACACATAGTAAGTGGCCGCAATATGGAATTGAATTTTTGGCACTGTACAATGTATTGTAAATTGTGATGTTTTTGCTATAGAGGAGCTTTTACGTCTCCGTGGTAATTGTTTTACTGTTTTCAGTAGAAAACTTAGATATATTTGTTAGTTATATACGTAAGTATCATTCTGAAGTAAACAACACCTTTATCTCATTTGGTAAGATATAAATAATGAACTAATCGAAGATTCATCAAAATACATTTTAAACACTCGGACAAATATTCAATTAAAATGACGACGATAACTCGTTGGGCACGACTCATTTAAAAAACACATTACACCCCTTTATAGCCCTAAGAGGTCGAATAAAAAAATCCATGAAATTTGTTGACGAGTGCGTCGTCCTGAATCGAAAATCAACTATAATATCTAGAAGAGTTCGACAGCTATCGGGGAATTCATCAAGAACAAATTCCAAGTCTTAACGATTTTCAGGAATCGAATTTTGAGAAATAATTTAGTTACATTTTAAAAGTTTAAGGTTGTCTCATTGAAGTGAAAACCATTACGATTGCCTGTCGGGTTTGATATATATTACGACAATTAGTTGCAAACACTATTTATCCGTTTTCGTCACTTTTCACAACATTAGGTGTCGAATTTCTAACAACCAGGAAAATTATTTTAAGGTAATTAAGGAAGCATCATTCTTACGCAAAAATCACGCCTATATATAGAATTTTAGAAGGGTTTTATGGATATAAATAAATGTGTAGATTATGAATTTAAAAAAATTCCCTCTTTTTTACCTTCTTGGTTTCTTGGGAAATATCCCGATAAAATTGTTTGGGTATTTACATATGCATAACCGTGAAGTGACTCGCACTTCGTTCGATATCTCGACTGGTTCGATATATATATGAAGGAATAATCGTAAACAAGTTTAATGTATCGTCACTCCAAAATAATCGAATTTCGCAAAATCTTTGAATCGCATCTTAAACATTTGAAGACTATAAATATCTAGTTAAAGTGAAAATCACTACGATAACGTGTTAGGTCCGAGCTATATTTATGATTGATAAAAACAAATATTACCTTAAGGTTCAAATTTCGAAAAATCTGCAAAAAATTCTTGCTATTTACGTAATAATAGTTTTGAAGCGTAATACAACTCTGTTTATCTAAAATCGTTCTATAAATAGCAAGGATTATTCGAAAACACATTTCACATTTTTTTCAGCCCTTTAGAGGTCTAAGTTCGTAAAACTGCTCAGTACGTATTTGTATGAGGGTGCATTGAAGTAAAAATCCTGATGTTCGAACTTCGGGTTTGAGCTATATCGTCGATACATCTAAAACACAATTAAACTCTTTGCATGCCCTTTAAATGCTTGCATACGCCCCGATGTTTCCCATCCTCAAATTTACACGTTTCTAGGTCGAGTAGTTTGAGCTGTGCTCTATAATGTCACTCAGACATTGTTCTAATTGAATATAAAAGTAATGTTGAAGTTAAACGTATTATTTGTGAAATTATTAGGATTCTGCATTAGTAAATGCAGTTGGCCAAGGAAGTGAAGACACTCTAAATATTTTCAATCTAAACAGTGAATTGCAAGTAAACTATCAAATAACTTAAGATAGCACCAAAGAATGCACACAAGAAACGTAAATCAAGAGTAATGAAGTCACAAGCTGTGAACTCAACTCGACGGCTCGTGGCATCTCGAATAAATAGATTGACCTCTTCTAAGCGACGGCCGTCAAGGTCACCCCACAAGCTGAGTTGCTGTAGATACTTTACTGTGTTTCCTGACTCAGATGCTACAACACTACCAGCATAGGTGACTGACACCACTCTGAATAAATCAAACATGCACCACGAAGAAAAAAGAAACATTTTCAATGGAGACATTTGATAACTTAATCCAGGCTTGAGAATTTTGTGAACATATATGATCCCGGAAATAAAACTTGAGACTACATCCAGCAATATTGTAACACCAAATAACGATTTGATCAAGTCAACGACATCCGACAAAGTGAAATAAACTTTCCTGAGCAAGTTTATTTCCTGTATCTGCCATGCATCTTCAGCAATATGTTCTCTCATTGTCTGGTGCAGAGTTGATGCAACATTCCTTTGGAATATCGAGTTTATTCGAAATCTGGTCGTGAATAACCTGGAGTCATAGCTGACAAGCATACTACGCAGTGACTTGTTCAGCACCATGTATCGGTGGCAGACTGACAACATAATGAGCAGGACGAAACAGTTTGTCACTATGGTGACAAATTCAGAATACCATACTGCAATAGCAAAAAATGGGTTGAATAAATCACTATGCAGTGTAAGGAAAATGTAAGTGTAGAAAGATGCTGAGTAAAACATAATTAACAAGGATAGAACCAGTAATTGAATTGCACAAGTTTTCCTGTACAGACTCTTCGGATGTTTGAGCACAAACTCATCAACAATAGACATCCTTGTGACAATGTTTGCTGTGGTACCTCTACATCTGACTAAGTTTGCCACTAGACATGAAACTGCTACTACATAGAGAAACGTAAATTTTATGAAACTGCCTGCTTCGGGTAAGATGTCGAATCCTACCCCGTAGATCCTATGCAAGTCCAAAATGCAGCATGTAGTGACCACCGTGGTCACGAGGACGTTGTAACAAGTGTGAAGGTTGGAGTTTATGGCAGGAGCAAGGCCAATGATGCTCTGGACCAGGCGGGAAGGCCACAGTGACGATGAGAATTCCGTCGGAGATAGCCAACTAGGACACATCCTGCACACACCACACACGTGTCATGCACAAAACCAACCAATAACAGTAACACAACAAGACCAGTTACACGTCATTAAATGAGAAATGTAACGGTTCTCAATTCAGTATAAGCTGATACGTACACACTTAATAAGCCAAACTTTTCTTCGGAGTCGTTTGTTCAGGAATTCCTAGAATGTCTAGGATTTTACCATGATTAACTGTGCTAATAAAATATTCAACCTCTTTATTATATGCTCAACTGTGTATCTGGCCACACTGTATTTTAGTTGTGTACAGTAGTAATTTTTTTTACAAATATTACATGTGATAAAGTGACGCATTGTCTGGGAGCTGATTGAAACTTATTACATAGTGATTTTTGTTCATGCGACACTCTTTGACATAGATAGTGATGCACCTGTCATAAAATCTACACTTATGAATCTAGTATTCATTTGAAATTTTTGTGCTACTCCACGCCACAAAAAGGGTCACACAAAATTACATAACATAGATAGTTACACGTAGACATTGTCAATTAATGAATTCAGCTTTCTTGAAACGATAGTGTTGTACATTTTTTATATTCTTTAATCATTATAAAATAAGTGAAACCTTGCAATCCTTAGCGAATGAGTCTCTAAGCAGGTTTAGGAATAAAACCAGAAATTTGATCATAGTGACAGTGCGGTTAGCCAACACGTGTCTCAGAACATAATCAAGTCTTGCTATAAGTTAATTTAAGAGAGTTTGTTTGACATGACCCAACATACCTGAAATCTTGAGGATCATTTACTGACATCGACCAAGTACTTGTTTTTAAGGTGAACATAAGAATGTTGTCAAGATTACGTCCTGGACCATTGATGCACACTGTTATGATTAGCAAGAACCTCGCCTGGAGGACGTGCTAGCGACGACAGCAGTGCAATCAGGTCAGGGGTTGCACAAGACAAGGGCCTCAGCGATTCTCCCCACCAGCACTGAAGTGTGTCAATATAACGCAAAGCCTTCCAGCCGTCACCACCTCGCCAGGATGGTCCTGGGTCGAGACCCACGACATGCCGCCGTCCGTCGATAGCCGACACAATCATCATCAGCCTCCGGCATCCTGCTAACGGTGAGGTCTAATGTGTCCAAAGGGTCACCCATCATATAGTAGAACAAGAAATTAGTTAAACTGCCGCTCCCCTCCAATCTAAATTATGTAGTACAACCGTATAGTATAATTAAAATAACTTATGTAGAGTAAAGCCACCATAATTAAACTAACCTAATTCATTTAACAGTAACCCTCTCCCTTAACTTAACCACATACTAGTTTCAATATAAAGTGCCCACCTCTGGTTACAGCCACCCAACCACTATAAATCATATGTAAAACATATAAGTAAAATATTCAGTTTTACAACACTGGTGGAGGCGCCTTAAGCTCTTCACTTCTCACAGCCAAGCCACCATCCCCCAAATTAATCAATTTAAAATTTAGTCAAATTATCAATTTAATTAATTTCCCCACCCACCCACCATAATGATAAAATGTTTAAATTAATTCCGTAGTAAGCAAAATTTAAACCAACCTCCGTCCCCCAATTAATTAATTAACTTTGATTAATTGAATTAACTTTCTCCGCCCACCCACCTGTGAATTCTGGTATAAATATAAAGTCAAAACTCCAATAGTTGGTTTTTTAAATTAATCCCGCAGTAAGCAAAAATTTAAATCAGCCTCCATCCCCCAATTCATTAATTAATTTTGATTAATTGAATTAATTAACCCACCCAACCAGTATAATTTCTTAATTATAATTTTAAAATTTCTGCTCACGCCTATTAAAATTATTAACATAATCAAATATTATTTTAGTTGTTATTAAAACATAATTTCAATAGATCAATCAGTAAATTAATTTTGAGATTTAACAATGCAGTTATTATAGCAATTTAAACAATTAAGTAAATTTATTGCAAACTTTCTTTTATATCATTTTAGTGCATTAATATCTAAATTATTCCTTTGTGTGTGCCATAATTACGTAATTCAATAGAATAGCTAATTACCACGTTCAGAATTTAATAAAAAGATTTAAAACATATATTAATTTAAAACACAGTTAATATTTACTAGCATTCATTTGGTCGCTAACACGAGTCATGTAGTTGTGATTTTTCACAGTCGTTTAATTGATTTTCAGTAGTACATGATATTACAATTTCGTTGCCATATAGAAGGCAGAGTTCATACAGTAGCTTCTTTCAGTTCGCGCGCACGCACGCTAGCACGGTGCGGCGCGGCGGCCCACTTACAAGGAATTCGCAACTCAGCGTATACTGCTACCAACCTGAGTCGAGCGGTGATGCGAGCCAGGTTGACAAACTTAACTTTACGTGACCATCCCATATGTTAGAAGATGTTCAGTTATTATTTCCACTTTACATCATTTCACTATCCTTTCACTATCACTTTCACTTAAGAGAGATGAGGCAACACAAGTACTAAGAATGAGAGTCGTTATGTTCATTCAGAACTGTGGTCCAGGACTTAGCCAATCTTGAGGTAGCAGACGTAAAACATCTGTTACAGCAGCAGCGATGGATGATATGACGGGTGAAAGAACTGTGAGGTAGAAACCTTTACAGTAGAGTGAGTTCTCACCATTAGGAGATCCCTTCTCTTTTCTTCATTTTTCTTCGATTTGCGCGTCCGGCGTGCGAATGTGGTCTCTGCGACCACCCCTTTTGCTCTACTGGCCGATCTAACAGTAGGAGCAGTTTTGGACTTTCAGCTGTGGGTCTATGATTGCGACACAGTTGATATTGGGCAGTTGTACCTGAGTACGACTAGCCTCCGGTCCCTTATGGTGAGCTAGAGTGCCGATTTTTCGCTTGTGTTCGTCGGTAATTTCTCTTGAATATGTACTTTTCTTTGTATAACTTTCTCTTACTTTTTGCTCAGCATTTTAGGTATGGGATAAAGTAACCAGTTAAATATCCTTCTCTTTAGATATCACAGCATACATCGTATATAATATTTAACAGACAATAGTAATTATAAATAATTCAATTTTAATAATAATGTACAGTCGCAAACACATTAGTTAAATATAACATTTTAAATATTGCAAGCAGTAGTGATATCCACACACAGTAAAATAATAATAATAATAATAAAAGGCACGTACAATTATATGCATCCCCTTCCCGATATCATAAATAATAATAATTCGTACACTTGGAATGATATTCGTTATGTTAAACTCTAACTTTCTTCAGTTTGTTTGACATAACGGTGTTTAGTCACTCATTTCAGAGGGAATAATTTTCTTCCTTTCCCTTTTCTATCGTCGACGAATTGCGCGTAGTGACGTGCGATTTTGGTCTCTGGGAGGAGGGTGCCCTGCCCTAGAGAGACCACCTTTGTGCCCTATTGGTGCTGTGGCTAATCAGACCATAGGGTACGTCCATGGATGCGTTGGGAGCCCTTGTCAATGTGGGGGTAGGCAAGCTACACATTGTCTATGTCCAGGTACCTGAGTACTCTGGTCGCCCTTCTGAAATGAGTCACGAGTGCAATTTTTGTGTCCGAGTCCATTGCCTTTCGTTTTTCTGTTAATTACTGTATATTACTTATCTCAAGTACTTTTCTTATGTATATTTTCTTATATCTATCTGTATTTTCCTCTGACTGCTTAGGCCTGTATATTTGTATAACACTTATGTTACAACCAATATACTTATCACAGTGATCCATATGTTCAGCTGAAATAATGTTAATAATTAAATAATAAATAATCCGGTATACGCACACAGAGTACGTAATATTAGGATACTTATTACAGTAATCCATAAGTACCGTTAAAATAATTTAATTTAATAATAAAATAATAAATACTCCGGTATACGCATACACAGTAGGTATTATTGATATACTTATCACAGTGATCTATACGTTCAGTTAAAATAAATTTAATAATAATATAATAACTGTTCCAGCATGCCAACACACACTAGGTTAATGTAACATTTTAAATAATACAAGTAGGCCTAGTATTGATACACAGATTACATACAGTAAAATTAATAATAATAAACGGCACGTACAAGTATACCCCCTTAACTATACCATAAACTATAATAACTCGTTTGAGGCATACCACTTTCGGAGACTAAATAAGAAATTTTGTGACATAATAATAAGGGAGAGTTTTTATATACCTAATAAATAAAATTACTAAAATTTGTACCTATGTGTAATAACTGAATGAATGTCTGTATTTTTCAAGACAAAATTTCAGAAAAAAGATTGTAAATGAACTTAAACCAGAATTTTAAGGTGGAGGTCACCAGACTCACAACCAGGCCAGATCCAGATCGACGCCTACAGAACATTGACCTATGGTCATCCGACAACAGCCGGCGAAGACAAAAGCAGCGCTGCCAACATTGACCTGAGCCAGCAGCCATTACCTACCACAACATTCTGCTAGCCTCTAGCCGCTCAAACCAGGTTCTCTCACTCCACGTATGCTTTCTACAGTTTCAGGTAACACCAACAGTTCTATATTTAACAAACACACATCACGGTCGACTGTTACACAAAAACAATTAATTACACACATAATACCATACAAACATGAGAACATTTTTCTTCGACAACCTATCTCAAACGCATGTAGAAACAGTATTAAGAACAGTTTAAGAGAAAACATTCATTCTACGCAAAGTGTTATATTTCAAATATCAAATACATAATGAATAATTTTTATTTATTTAATCGTAAATCATATCTTAATATTCACAAGTGAGCTCACGTAAGAAATAGTATATTTATTCAGTTAAAAATGAAACATTTTATTTAATACATGTACCTCAGCATTTGTTTTGAAGTCAATGTAATTTTTAAGCCATTATTAAAGTAATACAATACCATAAAATATTTCAGAAAAAAGGCCTAAAAACGCTTAGAAAGAGCAAACAACAAAGCAATATTAGTAATTGTTTAAAAATTTCTGTTAAAAAAATTTGTAACCCGTAAATAAAAAAAAAACAATGTATTTCGCTTGGAAAATGTATTATTCATATTACAAAAAATATGTATTGTAGAATCACATAAAAATATATAAAATATAGTTGACATAAAACATAAATTATATTGAATGTAGTAGTAGCCAGTAGTCAAAAAGTAAAATTTTGTAAGTAACACTGCCATTTAATAATACCAGTTAATGTCATCACACATTTGTTAAAAGAAAATGATAATAGTTACATAATGTTATTTAGTGTTAAATAAGTGTAAGTTCCTTGTAATCCTACCCCTTTGATTGAAATTTAGGAGGAATGGTGCACCAAATTTTAATGTTTCTAGAAATGAATTTTCACAGTTACAGTAATAGTTAGTGTACTCATAAATTTCAAATTATTCCGTCTCAATCCACACCCTAAAACCTTATCATGGCCATTAGATATAGTTCATACACCGATCTGTAAATTTAGAAAGTAGTAAACTGTGATAATCTTGTAAATTTTGTCAGCAACATTTTAATACTCTTTAAGCGAGGGGAGCGTAATTTAATTTCAAATTTTTCTTAAATATTTTAATGTAATTTGTATGCAATTATATTTCAATTTTTCTGTTAACTAAACGAAATGGTACTATGCATACTAGTTACACCCACCAGTTCTTGGACATTCAGAACAGTTACCGTCAAGAAACGGCTGCGCACATCGCGACCTACACTCGTAGTAGTCTAACGCGTTCGCGAAAGAAGATATGCACGTCATAGCTATAACCCAAGGCCACTCATCAAACTTTCACCTTCAGCAGTACAACGAAGCTCGGCGCTGACCGAATGCAAACAGCAGAATTGCAAGAGACGAAGGCAGAAACTTTACCTTTAGCTGTGCGTCTGCCGTAGTTTTTCCTTCACTAAAATTTTTCCTTTCCGTCTGAAGAAGCAACCGTATTCCATATCCTACTGCCACAATACTGCAAGAGCACATACTGAATCATATACAGCATGGTTGATATTTCAAAATCCGACCAACCCTTATGATACGGGGACGTATCATTTTGGAAACATTGGAGGTAATGTTATGATTAGCAAGAACCTCGCCTGGAGGACGGGCTAGCGACGACGGCAGTGCAATCAGGTCAGGGGTTGCACAAGACAAGGGCCTCAGCGATTCTCCCCACCGGCACTGAAGTGTGGTAATATAATGCAATGTATCGGGGGAATCGGGGTCTGTCTCCTTCAAGCCTTCCAGCCGTCACCACCTCGCCAGGATGGTCCTCGGTCGAGACCCACGACGTGCCGCCGTCCGCCGATAGCCAACACAATCATCATCAGCCTCCGGCATCATGCTAACGGTGAGGTCTAATGTGTCCAAAGGGTCACCCATCATATAGTAGAACAAGTAATTAGTTAAACTGCCGCTCCCCTCCAATCTAAATTATGTAGTACAACCGTATAGTATAATTAAACTAACTTATGTAGAGTAAAGCCAGCATAATTAAACTAACCTAATTCATTTAACAGTAACCCTCTCCCTTAACTTAACCACATACTAGTTTCAATATAAAGTGCCCACCTCTGACACCAATTAAAGAAGGTACTATTCAGTCGAGAACTGCAAGCAGCCGTACTGTCTGCCGGTACTATTTAACTACAGACACAATCTGTCAGCACCCAGATATAACCCACCTAAGGTCAGTTCACATGGTTGACTCAAGACTTGTGGGGTGTCTTCTGTTACTGAGCTACAACTGGTCGAACGTGAACTGACCACTTACCCCAGGACATAGTGTAGCTTAACCATCTTTATTTGGTGATGAGAAATTGTTAAAAAAATAAGTACTGAACAATACGTATGATATATTCACGAGGTGTTGCAGTGATAAAGCACTAAACTGATGACATTCAGGATGAAACCGGGTTCAACACACTATCCGGCCAGTACCCGAACTGGCCATTATGATTTCGGTATTTAATGATTTTCCTTTATTTCTCCAGACGAATGCTAAAACGGTTCTTCTCGACACGCCGTGCCTAAATTTCTTTCCCGATTTCTGCAAGTCTAATATGCTATATTTGTCTTTAATGGCGCTGTTGTCGAAGAAACAGATAATGCTATCCAATTAATTCATTAAGTATAATTTACTAAATGTTAAACAATTGCAGTTTGTGTCCACTAGTTTAAATGACGTGCATTAATTATTTTAATATGACCTGAAAGCATATTGGTTTAGATTATATGCGGCAATACTCAGTTTCTTGCAAAGCGTTCTTCTGTTCTGTTGAGTTAAATGTGAATTAACTTGAATTTGTGTTTTATATAATTTTCTTTAAGTGAGTTTTGAGTCCCATATGGAATTAAACATACGTTTCCTTTCGTATTTATCAATTTAATTCGTGCGGAATGGTAATTAACGTGATACGTACCTGGACTTGAAACGTTATCACTCGACAAGGCGTCGTTGATTCAAGACAGAGGACTATAAACGAGTGTACCGGACTGTTTAGAAAATATTCCTTGACGTCACAAGCGCAGTTGTGATCAATACCTTGAATGTTTTGTAAGAAATAGAAATGACACTTTTTTTAGTGACAGGCCATGGCTCTACAAGAAGAATATTTTATTCATAAATTCAAGGGATATTTGATCAGTTCACTACTTCGTGCCGACAATAACGTCTCGATTATGTAAATTCTTTTTAAAAGTTTTGTTTGACTTTATTTCTTAGCATAAATACGAGTACTTTTACTTTAAATCTTAACTCGTACAAAACTAAATATATATACTTCTAATACTTTGTTAGATTTTAATTTGAAGTGAATAACATTTTTAGCCGTGTTAGTATGCGAATGATGATCAGAGACGATGGTTTATCGCGGAAATACTTGACAGTTTGCTGGATTTCAACTCGCGTTCAACTAACCAGAATATTACTGGCTTTAGCTTGTACTTGGAGCTATTGCCCTATTTGATTGAGCCAGTCAAATCCCGATATTGTAATGTTTAATGTCTGTTATTTGTCTGCAGACAGCTACGTTGTGTCAGAAGTTTTACCACGGAATCATATATCATATGCTGCAAAAAACTACAACGTTTTCAAGGGTATGTTGGCACGAAATATTTTCGCGATATATCATCATCTCTAATAATAATAATTTTTAAGTGTAACTAAACATACCAGAGGTAGCCGTAATTAAAGTGATCAAGTCTAGTGAGCACTCTAATAGGTGAATGACAGTTACATTCGGCAAATATGATAACGAGAGATCGCAGAAGTAACTTGTGAGATAAATTATGGTTAACATTTCCTCCACCAGGGGAAAATTGGGTGTTCTACAGGAAGTTACAATAAAACATGCGAATCTGATGTATTCAGCAAAATTATTGCGTGCAACTCTTGAATACACGGTTTGACGAACGCAGCGCATAGTGTGTGTCACCAGTGCGTATATTGAAAATATTTTACAATTAGTATATTTGTTAATACAGTTGTTTAGGTGACCGTCTGGTTTAACGTATTTTGCAGGTAAACGAAACCTCACCTAATATAATTCAACATGTGAATCCCTTATCCTTGCTCATGCTAGGGTCTTCAGAAAGTAAGCGCCATTAATGAGAGTTAACGTTGAGAATGCCTACTTTCAAAACTTTATTTAGTTAAAAAATAATTGTAATAATTAAGTTCCCATATATAAATTAAGATTTATAATACATAATAAGATTTACAATTCCGATATACAGTAGAAAACGTTTTTGCTTGCGTAGCTATACATGACAATTCCCCAAAGGTGAATGGACATAAATACAGGGGCTACCCATTTTTATCTTCTCCTTTAGTCACCCATTGTACAAAAAAGAACGTTTTCATTGGGGCTGTTTTTTTTCACGTTAAAGGAACTTCGTTCAAGCAAAGGAATTAAAAATGTAATAAACAGTATTTCTGGTCTTATCAAACGCTTTTTTAACGTATTTTGTAAATAACAATTTCATTTTAGCTCTGCAAGTTGAGTATCTTAACAGCTAACGTCACTAAAGATAAGCGCTAAACTATTTTAATTGTAACAGAGTTTTTGTTGAGATTATTGTTTACTTTAAACGAACATTTTCTATGCTGCAACGCTTCTTTGTAGTGGCTCCTATTGAATCAATATTTTTCTTTTGAACATTTTTTAGCTGATTACCTTTCACCGAGATCAGAATAATTAATTATAATTTCTGTGTTCACAGATTTTTTACTAGTACCTTTCTTCCCAGATTGTAGCTACGAAATAGCACAAAAATGATTCCTTGAAGCAATAATTTGGCTAACACTTGCGAATTTTATACCCGTATCTTATGCAGAGAAAAATAAAAATTTTTTAAAAATAATTTTGCTTTGCGAGCCTGCGTGTTAGGTATATCTTTGTGCGTGTGCGTTCATATGTGTTCTTGTGCTTGTGCATTCAAGCATGTTTACTGTAATGTTACTTATTTTAGTGACTGTCTTATTGAGAATGATAATGACAAAGTATATAAGTCAGAAAATGTACGTGATATCATATACGTTAACTTCTGATTGCTGTGAAATCTATACACTGTGTTTATTAA
The DNA here is from genome assembly GCA_003012365.1 of Medauroidea extradentata. Taxonomy (NCBI): domain Eukaryota; kingdom Metazoa; phylum Arthropoda; class Insecta; order Phasmatodea; family Phasmatidae; genus Medauroidea; species Medauroidea extradentata. Next base: position 80,685 of record PNEQ01097326.1, read on the forward strand.
GTACTTTTATAGGTTTACATTTTAATCAAGAAAACAATATACAAATAGGCTGAAAGGAATATAATTACCAGCGTTTCAAAAGTGATACTTCTGCCGTTAAAATAGCCTATATCAAAATAGGCAAAGTAATGTAAAACGTGTTTCTTCAAGAATATGTACTTACATATTGCCAGCGTATCTCGGTAATCTCGTTTCATTATTTTACAGCAGGAGAAAACCAGATAATGTAATGAAATCGGTTAAGAACATCGTCGTATTGCACCGTTTTCTTTAACCAAATTTCCGTGTGTAAAAGTAATGAGTACCACATAAAAACAAAGTTTTAAACGTTATGTTGGCGTAGTTATGATCCGCCTTCTCCTTCTTTACGTTTTTTACAACTTTTCTAAAGTAGAATCATCTGTTAAGCTCTTTATCTTGGCGTTTAAACAAAATTTGAGCAGGCATATTTGGAACATTTTAAGCTATATTGTCTGAGCTAGTTGTAAAATCCCACGGCTCTAAAATTAAACCAGATACCCACGGTGCGCCTAAATTTATGTAATTTTCATCAGAACATACATTCTGTACATGACATTCAACGTTTCACACATTGCACTTAAATTTTAATACAATTTTGTAGCTTTGTTCAAGTCAACTGACGAATTTCTTGTCATTGAATGGACCGCTTGGATAGGTTGTTTAGTTTCTGTCACGGCCGTAGAAGAGTTGGTCTGGACACTCGCCTGGAAACTTGACCCCCTTGTTGTTTGGCTGCAATTCACCAAGTTACCAAGAGTGTTGTGCGTCTTTGGCGCTGCAATCAGGGAGGTCAGGCTCAAACTCCGCCCACTTGCCTCCCACTTTTTTCCAGTGTTTACATTATAAAGGTAAACTATTTATCAAAACGTAATTTTTATCAATTTATGAAATACTTCCTTCGCTCACAATCCTAAAACATGACTCCAGCAATCTTTATGTACTTCAAAATGTAAACACTAGAAAAAAGTGGGCGGAGTTTGAGCCCGACCGCCCTGTTTGCAGCGCTAAAGACGTACGACACACTCGGTAACTTGGTGAACTGCAGCCAAACAAAGGGGTCAAGCAAAATACATTGGTAGATAGGCGAGTGTCCAGACCTGTACTTCTACGACCGTAATTTCTGCAGGCTCTGAATATAAAAGTGTATTTCAACCATTTGCCTAACTGAGCCTCGTCAGCTGTGCGTGTAGTTTTAATTACCGCTTCTCATCAGACAGGAACTATCGACAGGCCAGAGATATCTTAATCATTAGCATTACGGGCGTCGTTCTCGAAGTTCAAACGTACAGCATTAGCTGTAACACCAGTGATAACGCTAGTAGAAGCTGAAATGAATGGCTACCTGCCATTTATTCTTGCTTCTACGAAGCTGATATATTTTCGGCAGAAAAAAATTTAATAAATATTATTATATAAACAATTTAGTAATAACGTTTTTATCAATATTACGGGAGAGTGGGGTAGTGGATGAACACTTGAATAACAAGCCTACGCTTTTGATTTTTGATTTTTTTACAAATATAACGATTTAAAAATAACTGAAGCTGAAAAATGCATCACATAGAAAACTGACATTGGATAATATAATTTTGTAAATCACAGCAATGTTCACCAATGTCCGACAGTATGGGGTAATAACGAAATTGTGCTCACGAACAACACACACTTGTTATCAGAAGATGATAATTTACATAGAATTGAAATGGTTATAAAAATAATTACAGTTAGTTATTTATAACAACAAACTAATACACGAAATCCACAATTTTGTGTTTCGAAGGTAATGTTACCAAGATCATAACCCCCAAAATACTAATCTTCAATTTTTTAAAATGTAACGAACGTATAATAATGTATTGGCGAACATGACGAGGACGCATGTTCTGCCCGCCATTACACTAGAACACGCTATTCCATTTTATCAAATGAAACCAAAAGTACAAAATTTTATATCCTTGTGGAAACAATGTTCAAACACGAAACCAGACAGATAAACCCTTTTAATTAATGCGCCATTTATAGAATAAAGCTAATATATATTAAAATTATACATGGTTTCTTTCCAGACCAACTATTTATTTACTTATTACATATCACTTAATAACACGTCAAAACTTGTAAAGAAAAAAATATTGTTGTGAAACCTATTTTTTCACTTTAATAAAAGATGAGATAATATAGGAAAAACCAACCAATATCTCTATTACTAGAGCTACTGACCAAATGGAAACCAAACGCCTGTAGAAGTCATAAGAGGTATATTTAAACAGAATTCATATGATAGGAAAAATAATGACTTCTACAGACAAGTCAGGCAACTAGATAAATAAATAAGCAGGAATTATGATAGTATATGAATTTTCAAAATGATGTGTTTCTACCGTGA
>PNEQ01097327.1:0-30342 GCA_003012365.1 Medauroidea extradentata
CCATACTCACATCACGTAACCCCTCGCCAGCGCTAAAGACCTCGATGTTAAGCGCTGACCATACTCACATCACGTAACCCCTCGCCAGCGCTAAAGACCTCGATGTTAAGCGCTGACCATACTCACATCACGTAACCCCTCGCCAGCGCTGAAACCTCGATGTTATGCGCTGACCATACTCACCTCACGTCACCCCTCAAAATATTTTGGTGCTGTCAAATTAAATTAGAACCCTGATACTTAAAGTGTAGTACTCTGTAAATAACTATAATTTTGCAATACATCCTAATAGCTACGCTATGGACATACGCCACTGCAGCATATGGTGTGTCGCAGAACACCAGAAAATGCAAACAGAATCACATACACAGGGATCCAAGCAACGATGGTTTCTATCAATTATATATTTAATTCTTTTTCTATTGGGCGACAACTTCTCTTGGTTGGTTTCTCGGTGCCCGTGTTTTCGTTTGTGTCGAACTATTTTATATTTTGTTCAAGTTGTTTTATTGTTATTTCTGACTTAATACCTTTCGTGGAATTATATGTGTTTCCGTTTGTTTTCCAGTTAACGAAAACAATATTTGGTTTGTTCTCTGTATCTGTGATTCTGTTTGCATTTTCTGGTCTTCTGTGACACGCAATTTGTTGCAATGGCGTATGTCCACAATTGTTCTTGAATAATCATTAATACTTCTCAAATAATGGACATTTACTGAATTTGGCTTTTTTGCACAAAAAAATTATATAACTTCAAAAGCGTCACTACATGCACAAATAACAATAGTAGGTTGTTAAAAGAACACTGAAAATAATATTATTATTAAATCGTAGTTCTTAAACTTTTGTTGTCGACTCTATAAAAATTATTATTATTTTAAGGACACGTTCATCATGTTAATAAGTATTCTAAAGTAGCTCACATACATCATACTTTTTATGGGACATATTTTTCAGCATTGCAGTGAATATTTACTTCACGATTAGATTAGGATTCTGTATCAGTATACGTTTATATTTAAACTATTTTTAGCTACAAAAACCTACTACTAATAATAACGATTCTATTATTTCCCGAGATATAATTGAAGTGACTAACTTTTGTGTACGTGCAAACTGTTCTCGTGCGAACATCACAATATTTGTTTTTGCAGTATCCCTAAGCAAACCAAAACACTACACTAACTGTGCAACTAGAGTGTAAAACAAGCATACACATTAGAAATTTCGCTTCACGTATATTTAATTAATTTATGTTTATTTACTTTAGTTGGAATAAACAGACTTTATTTATGAGCGTATCTTGATGTGTAAAGTATTTGTAGTAGGAACGTGAACTGTAAATAACTTTTTCGAGACGTCTGTTGACAAGAACGTGGCATGATTAGTGCGACATGTCTGTATTTTTTATCTAATTTAAAGTATATAATGTTTACTTTTTATTTTATGTGATCAATGATATAACCTGCAATGAAATACAATTTTTTTTTGATTTTGTATTCTGGACCAAGATGTGAACCTACGGACATCGCATGGCTCGTGAGGAGCGTTAAAACGTGTTGTAATTTCGATGAGCAAAGCTTGCCGCTGCCGAATATACCCGAAGTGTAACTAATATATAATTTTAGCCTGTAGAGAGGCGACATTTTATAATTGGCCGAATGTACAAGCTGAGGAACTCCAGCAGTCTGAAAAGTGGACTTCGTTTGACCTGTAGACCGTAGTTGACAACCGCCTCCCAACAAGGCGATCCGGGTACGATTCCCGGCGGGGTCAGTCCCAGAATTTTCACATGTGTAGGGCCCGGTAGTTTTCGCGTAAAGATTTTTGCCCCACTTGGTTTCAGTGTATTACGTGCGCACCTGCATTATTGGCTGAGTGTTCTTGTGCTGAGTTATTATTCATTTGACTGTGCCAATCAGCACATGGATAACTGTGACACATCACGTCTGTGATTTGCGGGTTTAACCTCCAGACGTTGGGTGTTACGGCAGCCAATCACTGACCACAAAGCAGAGATGCAGGTGCGCACGTAAGATATTGAAACAAAAGTGCTGCAAAAATTTTTTTGTGAAAACTACCGGGCCCTACGCATGTAGGAATTGTGTTGGACAATGCTGCTGGTCGGCGTGTTTTCTTGGGAATCTCTCGTTTCCCCCGCCCCTTCATTCCGGCGCCAGTCCATACATCATATCTAGAGATGATGGTATATCATGAAAATTTTTTGTGCCAAGATAGCCTTGAAAACACTGACACAACGTAGCTGTCTGCAGACATCAAATATCACAATATCGGGATTCTTATTGGCTCAGTCAAATAGGGCAACAGCTTCACGTACAAGCTAAAGCCAGTAATCTTCTGGTAAGCTGGACGTGTACTGAAATCCATCAAACAGTCAACTTTTCCCGCGATAAACCATCATTAGAGATGATGGTTTATCGCTGAAAAACTTGACTATTTGCTAGGCTTCAACATACGTTCAACTTATCAAAAGATTACTGGCTTTTCCTTGTACGTGGAGCTTCTGCCCTATTTGACTGAGCCAATAAGAATGCCGCTATTTTAATATTTAATGCATGTTATTGGTCTGCAGACAGCTACGTTGTGTCAGTGTTTTCAAGGCTATGTTGACACAAAACATTTTCGCGATATACCATCATCTCTAACCATCAATCATCATCTCCAATCTTATCTAGAGACACTGGAAAATCGCGGGAATAGTTGACTGTTTGTTAGGCTCCAACGTGATGTATGTAACACTGAATGTTTCGTATCAACATTGACTATCGTTTATTTGTAGTATTTTTTCTCTCTACTACATGCCCAGCTAGAACTGCACAGCTTGAACACACAACGTGTGTGATTCGTCCCAAAACTGTTCACACGTATCACGGTTAATGTAATACAGTTTATTGGAGACTATCTTAAAAATTTTCGCTATTTTCCAGTGTCTATAATTATATCACTTCTCACCAGCCCTGAAGGCCTAGATGTTAAGTGCTGACCAAATTCATTTCAAACAATCCACTTGACATTTTTAACGCTTGGTTCGAATAAGTTTAAAAGGGTATGATTTTTATGTCAACTGAAGCAGTTTTGACGATTCGATAGATGTTAAATCTGCTATACTTAGTTACATATATAGCTGTAAATAGTTTCATTGTAATTTTTGCTACTATGTTTTTAAGCGTGATATTCTAGCAAATTAGGCGTAAATGAAAGCAATTTGTAGATACTAACTGCTCAGTTCCACGCTCAATAAACTAGCAACAATATATATTTTCATAAGGGTAAAACAAATTGGCGAAAATATTACTGTCTTCAAAAAAAAGTAAGATTACAGCAGTAAATAAGATATTCATATGTTCAGTATTACTGTCCTCTGACAGATATATAATATTTAATACACTATTTAGTGTAAATAAGCACATTATGTATACGCAGTACACAGTAGTATCCATTTTTGTGCGAAGGTGTACTTACAAACAATTTAAATTTCTTCTAGGAAAAGCAAGGTGTCTTAATTGGGAAACCGTTATTACTCTCAATTCTTCCCAATTTTCTGCGCTTGAATTTTACAGTCCTTTTCCCTGAAATTTACTCCGGTAACTTTTTTTTTTTTAATTTTTTTCCTACGTGCTTTCGACCTTCGATTGTGGATAAAGTCGTCGAGCCGTGTAGTTTTATGGCCTATCTAATAATAAAATCAAATTACTCGAAAAAAAAAACTGGAGAACTTGAATGTTTCCAAACTGTTGGAATGAGTAATTAAAAAAACACACGACGAAATAAGATCGGCTTCAAATTGAGTTATGGAAGCAATCTTCGAGTAGCGAAGGGGTGAAACAAGTTAAAGTGTCCAGCGCGGTGTTGCGACTGCTTAATGCTAAACAGGTACACGTAGATTGTCTCAGATGTAACACCACATCTCGAACAATTTCCATCTTACATTCACAAATACATACACAGTCAATGTTTGGATTCATAAATGTTGTTTTCATGTATACACGCCAATACTATAAATAATTTTAAAAAAGGTTTTACTGAATACGTTTGGCAATGCATTCTAAGTATGTTTGTCAACAATTCGCAAACTTTTCTTTCTTAGACTACGTAAAGGATTAATGACGACGAATAAAAAAAAATACTTTTACATAAATAAGTCAAGCAGACAGACATATTATACTTTCACAATATATTTTGCGTTGTATTCGCTGGAGTTTATCATATAAAAATAAATCTTGAATTTAGATTACAGCTAAACAACATTGTCGTAAACGAAAGGAAAATATTCTAACCTATCACACACTGACTGTCAATGAAAAAAGTAACTGTACATTTAAGGACGATGCACAGCAGCTTCGCATCCTTACTATAGGTAGCTAAAGGTAAAGTAAATTCTTTTGAAGTCCATCTTCTCTAGTATAAGAATTGAAAATATTATTTATTGTGAATTCGTACGTTTAATTTTTAGTACGGTTTAATCAATACGCTTTAATAATTACTCAGGTAGTGTGTGTTTATATTGAAAAGTGGCGGGAAACTGTAAATTATTTTAAAGGAAAAATTTAACTGGGATTTGAAAAGTACTCACATTATCAAGAACAACTTACAATTACATAAATGTCGTTTTCGTAAGCTAGCGGATATTTCAAATTTTGTACATTGTTAATTCGATTGTTCCTCAGGTAGAAACCATAACTTTACTGTTCAGGAGATAGACAAATAAATTACGTGTAACACATTCCTGAAACAATGATCTCATTTATCAGTGTTGCCAAGCTTTTACGAAGTTTTGTATAACGTTTAAATTTATATTATGATTTTGCTACGCAAACATTATTTAAAAAGATAATATATGTTCGTCACGTTAAAAACTACTTTTATTCGTGGTACTGACAGTGATATTTCATTATAATTAATAAATATTTTAAACAGTGTTGGCTTACTCTTATATGAGCAGAATGGATTTAAATACAGTTTACGTAACAATAGAATACATAAGATTACTTCTTAGAAGTTTTTTTCTCCAAATGATGTCCGCGGCAGAGTATTAGTTATACCACTCGAATCCCGACACAACAACAATACGGATTCGATTACCGATGTTACCACAAAACAGTTTATACGTGTGGGTAACGTGGTGAAGTCATAGTTGTCGACTGGACATGAGCTTACTTTAATTGGTTGTCAATATTTAAAAATGCCTCACAATTAAGTGTTAGCCAAAATGCTTCCTTTTTTCACACATTATTCACAAACGTATTAAAATGAAATTTTTGAGCATTGCCAAAACCAGGTTAGTATGAATGATAGTTAAAATATACTTCCTTATTTATTCTCTGTTCATCATAAACAGAAATCCCTATAGGTAAAGCACAAACAAAACTTGTAGTTACGTTATCGACATTCAATTACTAATTAATTTCCGCATTTAGTGTTGGTGCTGTTATAAATGTCTAAAATTCCTTATACTATTCTTAAGTCAACAAACGATATTTAGTTAAGCGTTCATGGATCAATAAGAAAAAAGAATCGAAAATATTTGTCCCATTTCCTGACAGTTTCTGCACTTTTACAGTTATATTGTCGTCGCTATCGAAGTTCCCGTGCTGTCGCCATCGTTTCGAGGTAAACAAGCTAGCACTTAAATGTATATCATTACTTAAGTCTGCTAAAACAAAGGCACAGTCGCTGCCTATAAAGGCTGGCAGGTATTTCACGGATACCGATTCTATCAATTGATTACATGGCAATAACTCAGTGCAATATTTTATCTGATAAAATAACTAAAGCCCTAAGTTACAGAAGGGGGCCGAGTGGTCAGACCTTTCGCCTCCCACCAAGGCGATCCGGGTTCGATTCTCGGCGGGATCGGACCCCGGATTTTCGCATGTGGAAATCGTGCCGGACGATGCCGTTGGTCGGTGGGTTTTATCTACAGGGAATTCAACCCGCACCGCCTTGATGAGGGGGCGAATGTTCTAGCCACTGAGTTCTAGCCTGCGAAACAGGAAACAATAATGTCAGTTGCAGCATGAGAAACTCGTTTATACTCGTGTGACGTCAGTCGAGAAAGTGATCTACGTACCACCAATCTGCAGATAACCGATGCAGTAATGTCCACAGCTATTTGTACCAATTGAAGCTGCGCTCATCGCAATGGCTATGCACTCGCCTCCCACCAAGATTATCCGGCTGGGTCGACCCAGATTTTCGAGTGCGATGTTCGGGCTTGTCAACACCGTTGATTGGCGACTTCTTTTCGGAGATTCATCCTCCTCCCAAGTTTGTTCCGACGCTTCTCCATATCCCCCCATATCACCCATCCACTTCGCAGAAAACCGTCCTATGAGTCGCTGACCAACATTTCTGCGCTTCTGAACGTACATGTAGGCCTATTTTCAAACACTTGAGCAATGCTATTAATTCAGAGTTTTCCGTGAATATGCCTGGCGTAATATAGAAGTGCTTGTTGCTCAATACGAGGGTCTAGCTTTGTTGTAATCTGTATTATTCTACTGTTCCCGCGCTGTTTGGGTCGGCTAGATCAAATAATATGAGGTCGGAATGTCTCGCATTACTGGCAGTTGCACATTAGATCCACCTGGCCACTAAAGCCTCTCTAAGTGTGGCATCACAAGCGAAATTAAAATTTCTGATTTTGCTTATTTTCGTTGATAATAAAACCTTACTAAAATATTTCACCATACATGTATGGTAAAAAAGTACCTTGCTATAAAATCATACATTCATATTAGCATGTATAATTGCAACCTTATTAAAAATTAATTTTAATTTTTAAATAAATGCCTGTCATTTCGGTGTCATCTGGTAATGCAAGTGCAAAAATTGGCTCCTACATTTAAAGCAGTTTTTAGACTTGCAAACGATAAAATATATGCACGAGAGTAACTTTATTTAAAAAAAAGAGTAATGGTAAGCAAGTATACAATTTAAAATCCAGCTTGAGGCCATTAATAGGTGACTTTTTAGTGTAGCTGGGTTTGTGTGTGTGAGATCAATTTAATTCCGCGCTTATAGCGTCACTGACCAACCTTTGTAATGCAGTATAACATAATCACACAAACTACTCAACTGGCGGTCAATGCTTTTCCCTTGTGTAACATTAAGAGGTGAACATACCATGTTATTTATGAGATGTACAGTTAACTAAAATCCAACGCGTGTTTCATTGTTCGTGTTTTTCGAACACTGCTGATATTTTCCACATACAGCAGACAAAATTTTTGTATTCTAACATTTTGGGACACTAAAGAAACGGTTCGGATGAAAGTGCAGAATTTTGAAACGTTTAGCAAAGTAGTTTGAAGGTATTGTGTGTGTTTATATTCGTAGTCTACGTACACAAATATAATGGTTGCGCCATAGAATGTAATAGAAGCATCTCCGTAAAACGCTTTTCAGGTGCAGGTTAGGAAGACCTTACAAAACTCTTATAGGTGCTGGCAATGACATTAATGCAATTGCAGTTCACACTATATTTTACATAACATTCCTCGGCTGTGTAGACAGAATGTTTGTAGCTACTCTTACGTGTCATTACATTTTATTAATTAATCGTCGCGTAACAATAAATTAAATCTTATTGCCAGTATAGACTTCTTAAGTGATTGAAACTGGAATATTTCTGTCTGTAGAATATGTATACTTTGTTTTTTGTTTAAATTGTTACGTACTTTCGTTTGCCTCTATTTTCATGTCAAATTCTCTGAGGCAATCTAAAGTAAATATTCCTGGTTCTGGATTTTGACAACGCCATTTTCTCTGCCGTTTCGGTACAGTAGTGTAGCTGTTTTCTTTGCAGTGGCTCATATGGTTCGGAAAACTGACCTCCTGCCTCATACTTGAGTATTATTATCGCTGTCTACGATTAGATTCATTGTAAAAGTGAAACATAAGAGGGATATGTTCCAATCCGTGTTAATAACAAGATCAGTGTCTGCTTCCAAGAGTGCAAATTGATTGAAGTATTACGTTAATCATTCCTACCCTACAATACCAGAACCAACACCAGTCTACATGCTACAAGGACATCGCTTCCTATTATTAAGTTCGCTTACGTGAAATCATTTTTTAAAATTGATTTTCCGATTTGAGTTTTTGTAGTGATATAGTATTTTCAGCTTCGTGTAGTTGAAACGTTAGGGGTTTTATTTTCCTTGTCTGTTTGTTGGTAAAATTTGATTTAAGTTTGAATTTTGTGATAAATATGTATGGTTTGCTCAAAATGATATTCAAATTGTGTAAATATAGGCCTCTGTGTAACATTTATAAACACACATACAACCACATTGTGGTACATACGGACTAATATTAGACCCAGGGGAACCAGTAGTGGAACGGCCATGTGTAACCCGCTATACTGTAAGTCACCGTGGGCACAGCAATCACTATTAATATTATACAGGGAATGTATCTGTGGACTGTCGACTGGTGTAGTATTGTGTCCAGTACAACCTGAATATACATTATAACATAACAAACTTTCGGGTTTTGACCTAACTCCTTCAGCCATGCGTAAACTTAAAGCACGGTTTTATTAAATATAATACTATGAGAGATACATTTATTTGCTTGAAGCACTGGAAAATAATAGTTGCTTTATCTGAAACAACATACAAACTTTCGGTGAGCACAATTACCATAGGCTGTTCCTACGATACAAGGATGAAAGTTAGATATTTGCTGTGGTTTTCTCGCTAGACATTCAGTCAGAACAATAGTGCACACATTCAAACACTAACTATCCGTTTATGATACAAATTAAATAAATAGTTTTGAACAGAGCTTCGCATTTATTTTTCATGGCCCTGTTGTGGCAACACATTACAATTTTTCTTCGTCAAAGAAAAATGCAAAACATTAAAGAGAGGCGACAAAATGAATTTCCAGTGAAATGTATCAGAATTATACACTCGCTTCTCCGGATTTTCAACCACACTTAATCAAATTAAACTTACTTTATATTAATTTAAGATGTAAATAGTCAAGTTGTATTAAATGTTACAATGTTAACAAACACTTGAAAACTATTTCGGCTTATACTCTGTGTTCATTTCACTGTAAGGCGATATTGTTCTGTATTCAATGACGACAACTAAGCAAACTGCTACATTTAGCTACTATTTTCCTGTAGTCGGAGAGTAATAAATAGTCCTACTATAAAAACCTGCATGTAGTTATTCAATTTTTTTATATACGACGGGTACTTTTCCAGTGTTGCAATTGTCGTTCAGTGCTTGTGTTTGTTCATGATGATTTTGCAATTTCCGCATTAGTATGTTATTCCGCCTAGTTTTCGCGACCCTTCGTCCAATTAAATCACTTAGTTTCTAATTTATTGGTTCATTTGTCATTACTGAAGCCTCGCCTTCTAAAATATTAACTATAAGATTTTTGTGTGTAAAATAGGTAACGGATATAATGACACCTTTCCCCTGTAACACTTGTTTGGTTGGCATTGTGCACATTCAAACAGTGGAAGATGTTCGCGGTGACGAAGCGACCTAAGTTTAACAAGTCTGTAACGCAATGCGAAACGGGGTGTACCAAAGTTTGACGCAGAGATTCTTGAAACAATTGGTTCAGAACCAAAATATAACTATAACGTTTAAAGATGAAAATAACATAGTAGTAAAGTTCATACTACTTTCGGTGTGAAATATTATTTTTTTACGAATTTGCCAGCACGATCAATCAGTAATAGTAACTTCTAGTTTCCTTATAAAATTTTATTTGCATCGACATTTATGGTAATCCGAACGAGTATTTAGAGATTGCAAATGTCAACCATGTTGGTAAGAATGTGACTCCATGATAAATTGTCGTCTTAATTCTAACTGTTAGCTTAAACAGGAAAGAATGAGGCATCAAAGTCCAGAACTGTACAAAAGTTGTGTCCTTAAAGTCACGGGTCTATGTTTATGATATTTTAGTAAGTTTTATTTTTTAAATCCTGAAAGGACGCAGATATCGCAAAACTGTTACATGGAAATGATGTAAATCGTTTGTACTATATAGCTAAATTTTTTTCAAAATGGAACTTTTTAAAATTTTACCTAATTATTGACTTTAGGAAAACATAATTAAGTTGACAACTAACCAAAATTTTATAACTTATGGTTTGAAATGAAATAGGCTATATAGTGCAAACAGTTTACAAAATGTCTATGTAATGGTGTCGTAATATCCGCTCCCATCTCAAGATATTTAAAGAATTAAACTCGCATAAACAGCATAAACAGCAACACGTGGCATTAAATTAAACGAACATTTACATACTAAACGTATTGAAGAATGTTAAACAAACGCGGGCTGAAACTGTCAGAAAAACTCTCCATATATTATTAACTATGCACAAATATCGAAATATAGTTTACACGTAAATTCTATTTCCAAATTACGTTAAAGAAATATGTATTTTTAAGAAGTCACATTTATCTATGAAAATGTGTCGAAACATTTTTCAGAAAACTAAAAATAAATGAAATTAAGATCACCGCATAGTTAAATATCCATTCACAAAGAGATGTTATTGGAATCACCGAACATTTAGTTTTGGGCCAACTTATAAGTTATTAAATCATGTATTTATGAAGGAATTATGCCTGCGTATCTTCTTTTTCATAATGCATAAATGGCAGGCTGCTAATTAAACTCAAATACCCAGTTCTCCAAACATTATATTTTTAATGCTGAAAAGCGAGTAATTTAATGCAATAATTTTACATATTATGCAACACTCAATCCCTACCGCACGTGTATTACAGTAAATTTACTTTCGTAAATAGGCCTACTTTACAATTTATCGTCGGTTAGGCGCCGTCTACAGTGTGAAATGTCCTTGGTTTGTACCCTGATTTGGGCTTTCATGTCTTGTTGTCTCGTCACCTCACTTCGCCCTCATCCACTTATAATACCTTGTTGTTAAAAGACCGTAACATCCTCTCAATTCATCACCATAAATAGCCAAACAATGAAGCTATCTGACACTGTGCATAACAATAAATTTATTCTGTATTCACATCTTAAAAAAGCACTCGTTGCTAGGAATCTAAACAAGATTATTGCTACCTTAAGTCGGAGTTTTAATGTATAACCTATTCAATTATGTCGGCCCTGATTGTGACCATGCATGGTTTAATTTATACGAAAAATCGTCTTAAATTTGACAGACTGGTTAGTGATGGTGCATGTTAATAATTCACATAATAATTAACGTCAGAATATATATTTTTTGCTATAAACAACTTTTGTACGCTACAAGTTCTGTCAAAGGGGGCAAAAAATCCTCCAGTTACATAGATCTGTTTTTCACTCACAGAAAATCCCAATTTTTCCAGTGAAAGAAAAGGAAAACTGGATGACGGGAGGGAAACGAAAGGAAAGAGTTGATTTGCGAAAATTAATTCTTTAAGAAATGGTGGAATCTTTGTTAGAATATCTTACAGATCTTAGAGATGAAGAACACGATTCAAAATAAATATTCGATATCGTACAATGTGTTGACGTTCTTAAAATACAGTTTCTAATAACGTCTAGCGTTTGTATTTATTACAGACGCATTTTATACCATTGCATATTAAATCTTAACGCGACTAACAAAAGATTTCAATGACTACGAATTTCTTTACCAGGAATTAACTGCATAACATGCATATGTTATTAAGTTGTTCTGAAAAAGTCTAAGTTATTTGAGCTTTAATTTTTTCTTGTTGTGTTTTATTAATAAAAGGTATGAATGAGATATTAAATGGTAAATCATACTATAAAATCTATATTTAACAAAAACGCATTGCAGAAAAACACCTACTTAATCTTCTGCTTTTCACACTATAAAATACATTTTACACTGTTTTGTAGGAAAGAGAGCTGCTCATAACTTTATAACTTTTAAGGTTGCGACATACCACACATGCATATTTATATTATGGGATTATAATTCACTGAGGAAAGAAAGGTACGAACCTAAAACATTTAACACCGTCGTGTGTTGTTCGAAGAAGAAAAATATCATAAACTAATAATTTTAACTCGGCCTTACCTAATGATCTGAAAACAAATTCACAGAAACATTTTGAAATTAAAATTAACGCCAGGTATTATGTTTATACTGTGTTTGTAACGCTTTTACAGATAATTATTTACTTTAACAAAGCTAATCAAATTTCTCCAGAATGCAATATGTATCTATTTTTCTTTCTCCGGGTTCGCTGCATATTAACAATAGATAATACGAGCGTTTATATTAAACGTTTGTATTTTGGAGTTTTAAGAGAATATCCATATAAAGCACACATAGAAAAAATACCCATAAATGCTGCAAAACATATTCACTCTAAACAATAGTTTGTAAATTTAGGAGCGCTAAGAAAGTAGGTATGGAAGAATAGTTTCCCAGACATCCATGGTAGCACTCCTAGACTTTTTATAAAACAGTCAAATGTATACTGAAGATTCCAAACTTGTATTGTAACAACTGTAAAAGTTTGCATATTTACAAGGCGGAAGTATGGTAACTGTACCATACTGCGTCTGGGATAATAACTTCCTAAATATTCAAGAAAGTTTTTTTTACAGTGATACTGTAATATGTAGTGTAAATTGGCGAAATGCGTTCATATACACTGAAGTACTTTTTAATAGAAGATTTCTGTCTTATTTATTATAACAAACTTAATGTATGGCTCAAATTCCACAAAACATCAAGTTTTATAAATGGAGACTTCAGTATAAACGAGGAACACAAGCTACGCCTATCCACAACGTCTGATTGAACTACGCCCTAAACAAGAATAAGAAGGAAATCTTTTCTCAATTTCACTATTAAGGCACACTTTTTTCAACTGGCTAATTTACGTGTTCTTGCAGCTTA
Source organism: Medauroidea extradentata (assembly GCA_003012365.1). Lineage (NCBI taxonomy): Eukaryota > Metazoa > Arthropoda > Insecta > Phasmatodea > Phasmatidae > Medauroidea > Medauroidea extradentata. The sequence continues at coordinate 12,899 of PNEQ01097327.1, forward strand.
TGAAGTTTGATATCTTACTTAAAATTATGTGTCTGCAATGAAACGTGTTTATTTGAGTAAAAAGCAATAGAGCATGGTGCGGTAAGATTGCGCAGTTTGCGTTTGATAAATATGTATAACTAAGTAAATAAAAAAATGTGAATAAAGTAACATAATAAATGTGCGTAGTCTTGCAAACACAAATGACTTTTCTGATGCATCTACTAGTAACTCACAGTGAGGAAACTAAAAATTAACACTGAGATACAACTGAGACTTACCCGCTGTGCGGGGTAAGAATGCGCACACAGATGGTGTAAGACTGCGCATGTGCGAAAATCTAACATAAATCACAAGTGAAGGCCCCTCCTCCGTATGAAGTACACTTTTCGTACCACCATTGAGAGCATTGTCCACTCTGAATTCAATCTTCTTGGGGGGGATCAGTGTACTTCTCCGAACAACCAGGGAAGCTGTATTTTTGCTTTGACTTGTCTTCTTTGTCGTTATTTCTCTGGTAGTGCACATTCGTTTTGGTGTACCTTGCTGATTAGAGTCCTTTCTTTTGCCAGCTAGCTGCAGTTCCAATGTTATTTTGAAAGGCGATGAAGTTAACACTTCAGACATCCTTCCCTTTCGACGGCGGGAGTGAACATGTCTAGCTCATGGGATAGGTGATGTTTCTTTAACAGCAACGTATTCTGATGATTCAGGGTCGACAACTGCAGTGCTAGTGTATGGCTGAGCAGGTGTTTCCAATGACGTTCAGTTCACGTTTGTTGAATGGTTCTCACTTTGAACAGGGTTCTGCTGAAGTAATTCAAGGTTGACATTTTGAGAGGGAGATGCACTCATCTCAGGATCAAGAAATGTATCTTTCACGCTAGAGGGAAGAATATCATCAGCACAAAAAATGCATAGATTCAATGGTCACACTTCAGTCACTTCGAAACCTTTCAAAAGCGTTTCCGACTATAGCTGCCCTTCCATAGGCTTTTGTGAACATGGAAGTTACATAATAAACTGTAATTGGACGACCGGGATGATTTGTCATCCAAGTATCACACTCTGAAGAATAAAACTTTTCGAGTGATCCAAAGAAAGCTCTGTCAAGGGGATGCGTCTTACGACTGCTATATGGAGGCAGAGACAGCATATGAATGTGATGTTTCCTGCGTAGGTACGCGTGGCTGTATGCGTGAAACAAGACTGCGCGTAGTGGGGTAAGACTGCACATGCGCAGTCTTGCCCCACACTGTATGGTGAAATTGAAATGAATATAGACATAGCGCCATTAAGAATACCTTTATACCACGGTAGCTTAATGGATGAAGCACAAAGCAAGCTTTCGTTAGTAATAACTGCATCTTCGTTAGCTCTGTTAACCACAACCACATACTCAATAAACCCAACAACAGAATAAATAACAAAATTAACTGATTTCTTTTCCCTTGCCTCTCTTGAAGCAGACAGGTTCCGCTGGGTTTTCTTCACGCGTCATGAATAGGTGCATCTTGGGACGCACTGCAGCGTGACAGTCACCAACTGTCACGACTAATCACTAGAAATGAATGGTGCGCATTCTTACCCCACTATACTCTGTCCCTTAAATAACCTGCAACCTCAAGTGTTATTTTAATTGTGCGAGAAGTTTTGAGCAATAGTTTCCGGGTGCAATATCACTTGTTCGTACACAGCAAGGAGTTGTTATGGGTAGTAAGCGTGTTTCGTATAATCTATGGCGTACGTATTTACCTTATTTATGACCTTCCAACAGAGCGAGAAGGGTGACAGGTACTGTATCCCTATTTAGGAGGGTCAGGATTTTATTATCTGCTCATCCATATTGATAACAAGTTTTCATGCTTTATCGAAATTACTCTAGGTTGGAATTGTCCTTTAATATATAGGCCTACTATGGCTAGAGATGGTGAAATTTCGCAAATTCAATAACATGCATGTTAGAATCGAATATCCTATACATACACAAGTCCCAACCATTTGTCCACTAGCTGCTACTCAGTGGAACAGCAGACAATGAACGAATAAACAGGGCTTGAATATGCATAGAACATTTGATTCCAACATGCAGGTCATTGAATTCACGGAATTTCACCATCTATAACTATGGCTGTTTACATTTCTGTACGTACACGATAATTATATTTCACGAACACTTAATAAACTCGTAAACATTATTTTTTATAATTAAATGTGTGAAACGAAATAGTAGTGCTGCAGCCGTAAGTGCATATTTGATATCTTTAATCAAAATATATTCCGTGTACATTAAATTAAATAGAAAAAAGGGTAAAAATGCAACCAAAATTAATTGATAAGGAACATTATATCAATAATTAAATATATTCCCTGAATTATAAATGAACTTTTCGATAAAAAGTAATTTAGGCGATTTGCCCATACGTGTAAGAGTAATTTACACACAAGTGAATTTTAACCTTATTACGAAACATCAATTACATTTATCGAATTCTGTTTAAAAATCTTGCTATAAACAACAAGAAATATAATTCCCTTCAAGTACATAGTTTTTCAGCTGCTGTCTTTAGTAGAAGTGTAGCGTTGTTTAGCACAAACCAGTGATTCTGATTACAGTGGGCCATGGTTAGCAATAAGTTCTAAATAAAAATTCACTTTTATCATTGTGGTGTACGATAAACTTTAGAATTTATGGAAAATGTCAACGCAATTTCTAGCATGCAGTTCCGCCGAAAATGAAATCACAACTAAAAGTTTCAAAATTTACAGTAAATTATTCTCATAGTAAACTGAACCGTTTTTGGGCATTGCGAATGTTACCATGTAACAGAAATCCCCAATGTAAAAAAACAATATTAGCTATTGTCAACAAACATACTACGACATGTGAACTATTCCGGAATGAATGTAGTCTAAAAACCTGTTATATTTACAATACGAACCCAATGCAAGAATCTTTCAAAGATCACAGGAATGTAGTCGTATCTCGAAAGACGACACGAAACCAAAAATCAAAAACAAAACAGTAACAGCACAAATTAATTCCAGGCTGAAATGTAGTCGTTATGTGAATGAGTGCGACACTAAAACAAGAGAAAAATGAAATAAAGCAAGATAATGTGTGTGTGTGAACAATGGCGACAAATATTGCCAGTCTGGTGAAGTTCCTCAGTCAGTACATGTGCCTGAGGACGGGAACAGATATCAGTTCCCCAAACGTCGTATTTTTGTTATGTCATCTGTGTTCACATCTATTCATGTCTATCGTAACTTTTATTATCATCGTTGTCGTCGTCCATTTGTGTTGCTATTTTTCATACACCTTATTTTGTTGTTTTTCTTTATTGTCCTTTTGTTTTTGAGTATTCTTTTTTCCATGCGGCTACATTCCGTTCTGAAATTAATGTGTTTTGTTCTTGTTCTTTTTTATATTTGTTATCGTGTCGTCTTTCGGGATACGAGTACATTCCTTTCCAGAATTGTTATCATGTTGTGTGATTGTTTCAACAAGGCAACATTCGCAATGGTGTGTGTCCAAAAAACTTTATGTTTATAATAGTTATCCATTGCAGGAATCGTTCAACGACTACAACCTGACATACATTCAGATGTGAAGATACCAGCGATATTGTTTATTTCAAAATAACAGCTACACCAAAACGCTGAATATATAAATAAAAACAGTTGTAAAATAGTCCCATACAACATAATTTTTACTGGCTGCGCATTCTAAAAGACAAAGTTATCAGCTCACTTAGTAGTTTAAATTTGCGTAAATCTTTGTGTTTACTCTACAATTGTTTAAGATGCAAAGTGACTGAGAAACTGACACTGTAAACACGTACTTTGATTCACAGTTTGTGCGAGCTCACAGTCTGTAACCATTTGATTCAGCTTTAAATTCAGAATAGCCCGAGAACAAGTGGCGATCACATTTCTTTCGTGTCAAAAACCTCGTTCTTGATTATGCCGTAATGGCATTGACACTTTTTGTATATTTTAACTCCTTTTCAAAATGGTATAACAGGTGCGGGTAGAAATTTCTCTACAATAACACTCTCTAGTCTTATAATTGCATGCCCATGTCTAAATAATTGTGTAGAAACTTCTATATATTACGACTTACATATTAAATACACAATAAAACCCCGCAGCCAAATGTAATGCCACAGCACAAGCTCTCAGTCCAAGTACTACAGTGCAATTTTTCCTCCCTGTCTATCGAAATGTCTCAACCTTCGGCCAAACGCATACGCCCAGCAAGCAGCTCACTCAGTGGCGTTTTCTATAAACATGTTGCTGATCGCACTATCCGGTCGCATGACAGCCGAGGTCACGTGCTCACCAGTAAAACTCAGGCTTTTAACCGGTGTGCGTGTATGTGAAAATTACCGATCCAATTTTAAGAGAAGTTATTATTTAATCTATATGAGCTTCGTTTAAAATTCCTGGTGCTGGCTATAGAACTGGTATATTTAACATGATACTGTTAAAAACGCATCCATGAATACAGTTACAAATATTACGAAGAACTAATTTAATTTTGTTAGAACTGACAGTTCACACAACTGCTCGAGGTTTTCATTATGTTTAAAATTGATAAAATAAGTAATTTAAAACCACGATTTTTAACCCCGCGATTTACTTAATGCCACTTGCCTTGATTTGAAAAACCAACAGTTGAGGAACGTAGCACCACCGCTGGAAAGGTACATCTGCAATATAATGCTGGTTGTAAATATATATATATATATATATATATATATATATATATATATATATATATATATATATAAACATATATGTGTGTGTGTCTGTGTGTGTATTCATATGTGCATGTATGTATTATTAAATGCGTGTACGTATGTATGCATATGTGTATATGTATGTACGTATGTATGTAAGTATGTATGTAAGTATGTATGTATGTATATATGCACATATGTATGTATCTGTGTATCTATATAAAACACATACAGGATGATAATGAAAATTTGTTACAAATTTTGCGTGATAATTCATTGTACTATAATAAGTGGGGTTGAGTTACGTGGCGCTAGTAATTGGCTGGCGCTAACCTTAAGGGAGAAATTAGCTATTGAAAATGAGCATTGAAACCAACATTTGTTAAACTATCCAGAAAGTCACAAAGAAATAAATTGTGACATTCCTGGTGCGTTTTAGTATTAAAAAGTTCTGCAAGTGTGAAAAAAATTGTTTGGAATACCTACAACCTTCATTTAACAATAAGGTTGCTCGAAACTACCGTGTATCGCAAGGTGTCTACCTCTAAGACTTCACATTTTCTATTGACATTTTTTTTAAAACGGTTCATTTGCGGTTATTGTTACAAGATATACTTAGTTTATTAGGGTATTCTGATACAAATTGTGTAATTTAATATCCAAAAAATGCAGCAGCAAAAATGTTATGCCAAAAAACTTTACCAACCTCTTTGTCTTGTGAAGGTGAAAGGTATTTGAAACAGTTTTTTTTTTTCACAGATGACAGATCTTGTTATTAATGAACAACCACCGGAAATTTATTATTTACTTCTCATTACATACGGTAATTTCAAAAAATGTTTTAATGCCAATTTTCAATAGCGAATTTTCCGTTAAGAATGCGCCATCAAAAAAAAGGCTCATAAGATCGAAGCCTGTAATTTATTCTGTTGTAAATTGCTTTCCCAATTATATGACTGTGTCTATGTCGGCTGGGTCGCTAATGCTACCCTCCTGCTAAATTTTAACACTTTATTTCCGGTGATTCGGTAACTGTGTCCACGCAAGCTAGGAAGACAATGGAAAGCATGCGTGTTTTTTTTTTTTTTTTTTGTAAATGCTGTTTTTCAATCTTGTTTGTACCAATATCATACCTGCAAAGTCTTACGGCTGGAAAATTAGTCTTAAGAAAGTTACAGCCCAATGAAATTGGCACGATTTGATTGCCGGCCAAAACGCGCTTCGGCCGGCTGATCCTGCCGTGACGTCACTACACAAGCACGAGAGCACAAGTCAGACCTCTCCGTGTTTACGTTTACGTACACAGTAAAAAATTTTTGTACTTTTACAAAAAGGTTTTTTGGAAACCTGTTTCCAAAATATTTTTTTTTTTTGTAATACTACAAAAATGTCTTGCTATATTTACAAAAAACTTGTACTTTTACAAATTTCTTTGCATGTTTACAAACATTTCTGTAAATCTACAAACAAATTTTGCGTATTTACTGCTAATATTTGTTTCACTTTACAACAAGTGCTTGTAGAGTTACAAAAATGTTTTTTTGGAAACTAGTTTCCAAAAATTTTTTTTGTAAAATTACGAAATGATTTGTAAAATTTGTCTGGTCTTCAATGTTTATTTTGTTTCAAATCGACAAATTTGCTCATTTCCATTTATTTTACTAGTTCCTAAAGGTGTTCACAATATTTATAACCACTTTAAAAGGTTTCGGACATCTCACATTTATTACCTGACTGATAAGGTTCTTAGATTAGTTTACAAGATTATCCTCGTAAATGTACATTTTTTTTACTGTATAGCGCGCTATGTGCCAAAAGAACGATACAAATATGGGAAATTACAGAAAATCAATGACTCCAAGAAACTGTAAATGGTGCATTGTGCCACGGTGCACGAATACGTCTGAAAATTCAACACAAAGTTTTCATTCATGTGCCAAAGGACATGAACAGGAGGAAGAAATGGTTCAGAGCAATCAGGCGGGATTACGGTGACGTCTCAGAAAAATAATGTGTTTACGTTTGTGAAGACAATTTCGATGTTAGTATTAATGTTAAAATACTTGTGTTACTTTTATTATAATGTGTCGAGAGCAATATTACACCTGCATCGTTATCCCGTATTTTTCTGGTTTTGTTGCTGTTAGTCCTATAGTTTCGTGACTGTTAGTACAAATTACTATATGCATTTCCCGGACCACCAAATAATAAAATAAATATGTATATTAACCATATAGGCATAAGCTTTGTTGGCGCTCCTGTAAGTTATGTAGCCTACGGTTTAATTCCGATTTTCACGAAATGATTTTTAGGGATGATGATGTGAAAAATACATTAACCTACGTGTAATAAATACAACGCTTCTAAAATTTTCATTTTCATTTGAACATATTCGGTAGCATTTATGAAACTGTGACTACCGATTTTGTAGCATACAACACCAAAACCAATTTTGAGTGCCCACTTAACGCTACAGATTTTTTGAGGATTGCTTGAAAAAAGAACAGTCATAAATAGTATTCGATATTGTAAAATTGTTCCTGGCGGCCCAAGAAATATTTTTACTGTGTAGCTTATTTCTTTTAAAGAGAAAGAATACCATATGAATATGATCTTAGCTAGTTGTTGAATTTATGAAAATAAATTCAATATTATATCTTTCAATAACTAATTTATACTATTCTCTCTTTAGTTTTGTAAAATCTGTATAGACATTGAAACGAATTTTTAACAACATGGTCTGAACAATTTTACCGTTATAGGTCTATATGTTAAAAAATAATATAATACTACATATTTAAAAGGAATATTTTATCTCCTTCAGGAATTAATATACTGTAGTACATGCATAGAACATCAAATGATAATTACATACCAATAAAGCCTCAAATATACTTAGTCTTGCATAAAATTATTCATTCATTTACATAAGGACCTCCAATTGTGTGTTATTTACTGAAAAATTTTACTTGCAGACACACAAGTATAACATAAAATAACTTGTTGTAGCCCCTGCACAGTGCCCATTAAACTTAATTTTTAAATATCTTTCACTGTGTCTTGTTTTTTGTGTATTAGTTACGATAGACGTAGATAGCACTCGTACATTGTAGAGAAGAAAATATTGAACATATTACACTGTCCAGTAATTTCGTCTACACGCTGAGTGAAACGTTAGGCCTAATATTCTACGAACATCCCGCGAGCCGCCTCAAGTGCTGTATGAAGCCGCCTGCCTTGACGGCCATGTACAACGTCGTCTAGGGACCGTTTCTTACTAAACGTGGAAGGCTTAAAATACAAGCTGATGTTCGTTTATATATATTGTACAACTTCATATTACACACTAGTATGTGGAACTAGATAATGACGTTGTGGTAACACGGAACGACAAAAAATGTTCTCAAAATTTAATCAGTAAGAAAATAAATTATCATAGAATTTTCTGACATGATAGTATTTTTAATGCGATTACACTATTAAAAAATGCTATTTAAGGCTTTGTTACGGAGTTTTGCAGTGATTTCGAAAATATATATATATTTTTTTGCTACCTAATACTCGTATCAAAATTTTGCTGCACAGTTTTGACACTTATATGTTATAATTTGTAGTTGAATTTTTTTTGTAAAATTATACTGAACGGTTTTTTTAGATTTCATTACCCAGAGTACCATGTTTTTCGTCGTGAAAATAAGCAAAAATGAAGGAAATTATATTTTTGCTGGCGAAAGGTACACTACTTTAAAAAAACGCGTCGACAGTATTGTGCATCATGTGATTGCACATTGACTAAAATTTTTTCAAAACTTTTCGTTAAAAAATATTTGAGTTGTTGACACCAGTCTGAAAAAAACTCGGGAACAAGCCCTTAATATAAACAAAGATTGTTATTTAGGCCGTACATATAACGCTAAGGATCGCGAGTGTAAGGCTTTCGATACGTACCACACCTTTGTCATTTAACCTCCTTTGTTTCTGCACCGTGAATGTAATTTGAGTTTAAATAGTTTATTACCATGACAGTATCAACTTTTGGTAAGTTAATCGACCGTGCTTTTACAAAATAGTTATCTATTTCTTTCAAATAAGGCTAATTGCACGAGTTGTAGACGTATTTGCAACGTGCCAGTCAACAAGCATATACCCGGCGCCGGTGGAGCGAGTCTTGCCTGGGCAGTGACGTCAGTCCAACGCGGGAGCGTTTCGCTGTCACATGATAATCGCCGCGTAAATCCCTACTTCAGTTAAAAATAACTTGCTTTACACAGATTTTTATCGCAAAAAACTGTGCGTTTATACTAGTATGGTTGTGTTAGAACGCGTCCCTTGCAATATCAACAAAATTTATCTCATCGGCATGTTGCACATTCACTGAGAGAAAAAATTGGTTGATTTAACCAAATATTTGTTTATATATGTGCAACCAACGGTGAAGTGTTGTTTTAAACAAATATTTAGTTGACAGCCATTTTTTGTTAAATCAACAAAGCAGTCTTGTTATTTCATAATCTCATTTAGTTTAAATAACTAAACCAGATGTTGAAACAATAATTCAACGTTGTTGATTTAACAAAATCTGGCTTTCAACTTAATATTTCTTTGAATAAACACTACATCGTTGGTTGCACGTATACAAACAAATGTTTGGTTAGCTCAACAAATCCTTTTTCTCAGTGTTTGGTCCTCTCTGCTTGTAAAGTAGGTATTCCTGCCTACAGGCAGGTTCAGATAGTAGCCGGCTCTTGAAATTTACCTACTGGTAAAATACAAAATTTGTATTCCAAATGGTTTTCAAAAACAGTCCACAATGCTTAAAGTACGGCAGTAGCCATATGTGCTTATAACACTGATTTTCTGGCACTCAGCTCTCCTATGTTAGCCTGGCCACGGCGGAGGCCCGCCTAACAAAACTCAACGATTCGTAAACCGTTGCCTTCCATGAATATAAGAACCAGTGCAGCTAAATATTACTTTGAAATTATTGTAGCCGATTCCTGTGCACGCATACTTCTCAGGTCGTGGATACTTGTTCCGCGAATGTTTAGTCCCACGCGTTTTGCACGTTGTGATAAAAAAAATCTTACAATTAAAATTGCTGTAATTTATGTTTATGAGGTTAACAGCAGCCGGGTATGTTTTTTTAGTGATGTACTGTGTACGCTTAATGAAGTGATTAACTATCACGGTGAACGTGGTCAGAAATCATAAATCAATCCACAAGTCAATAAACGAGTGGAAGCCGCGAGAGAAATACATAAGCACGTTTTTGTGGTTTCTGGCCAAATATGCAATTTGTGGGAACGGGATGTGGTTGGAAATCATTTTTGACGTATAAGCTATTTTTAAATGGGTGCAAAATTTTACCCCTTCACAAACGAGATCATTTACTTTAATTTGCGTGCAAATATATTTTCTTTGGCCCATTAATAATTGAATGGTGTTATGCAGAAGGCATTCAAGCCACAAACGTAAAGGACAGACAAAAAATAAGCTCATATTATGTATGAAAACTTGAGCAGATAAGCAACCAAATTCAAAATGAGGTATTGTATTTGAAAATTAGATACATTAATTAACAAAATAACGCCATTCAATTAGAGTTTGTGTAGGAACATAACTAACTTTTAAATGTACAACCATTTATGAAATGTTAAGTTGTCCCAATTATCAAATTGGATATTGTGTATAGGGATTTCGTATAGAAAGCGATAGAAATTTTTTTAATTTAAAACTATAAATGTGATTTAACTCGTCTCAAATAATGTAATGTCAATTGTTGTCTTTCTAAAACAAACAGCCAATAAAACGTAAATACCTATACGCTAATTAGAAAAGGATATTTTGGTCATTACAGTAACATTTATTTCATTGCAGTAAATCGGCTACGATGATATATTTATTGTTTAAAAATAAATGAAACATTCGTTATATACTGGCTGTAAAAGAAGTGATGGTCAATAATTCACAAATGGAAAGTACTGGCCAAAAGAAGCTACAAATGTCCAATAAACATGGGTCCAGAAATCTACCGTTGTCGTGATAGAACACATTGTTTGTTGCAGTTGATCAATATGTAGGAACACATGGAATTTCTAATCTTTAAAGAAGGTGTTCAAAATGTTGCCCATGCGTCTGAATGCAACATTGAACTCGTCTCTGAAACGAGTTGCGAATCCTCTCAGGCAGTCCTGGTGTATTCTGTAAATGCTGGATGGCTGCTTAAATCCGCAAGCGTAATTCTTCAAGAGAGTTGACCTCAGTAGCATAGACACCAGGCTTTTGACATGACCCCACACACAGTATCCATGGGATTTAAATCCGGTGACCTTGGAGGCCATTGCACAGGTCAACTGCAACAAACAATGTGTTCTATCTCGACAACGGTTGATTTCCAGACCCATGTTTATTGGACATTTGTAGCTTCTTTTGTCCAGTACTTTCCATGTGTGCAATATTGACCATCACTTCTGTTACACCCTATATATATAGGATGAGAGAGAGAGAGAGAGAAAGAAAGAAAGAAAGAGAAAGAGTTGTTTTATTTTTTATTTTTTTAATTTACATTTTTGTGGCAAAACACGGTGACACAATTATTTTTGTCAGTTGCAGATAATAAGACACGCAGCCAGCCTCCATATCGTAGTCGGTTAGGCGCCGGTCTACGGTTCGAGAGATCTTTGGTTCGAATCACGGTTCGATCTCTTGGATGATATTTTGTTCCATCACCTCAATTCACACTCATCGGCTCTTAAGACCTCGCTGTCAAAGGGCCGTAACACCCTTCTCACCAAAAATACGCAAAATAGCATTACATGTTTAAGGGACAAAGAAACATTTGTGTAGTTATAATAAAACACAATTATGAGCGGGGACATTAAATCACTACATGGTTGTGTTCGTTGAAACTAAGTAAATAAGATATTTTTACGTTTTTTTATGTTGTGTTTTTTAGTATTGGTCAGTAGATTTGCGTTCTTATTATCTGTTAAAAGTAATAGACAGTGTACAGTGTATTATTAATTTATTTATCAACTATTTAATGTATTACACGCGTGTGTGATAAATATTGTTAATTTCATTATAACCTATTTTAAACTGATAAATATGTATAAAAATACGCGTGTTCTCTCGCATACAGTTTTGCTATAACATGGACAGTTAAATAAACGAGTAAACGTAAACGAGTGATTCTTGTTTTTAAATTAGTGTCTGTATGTAACGTGTGTATGTGCACGTACGCGCGTGTGGCGTAACTAAACTTCCTGTACTATATAGAAACAGTTCAACTTTAATTATCAAGTTTGTTTCAAAACCTTAAGTATTGTAGATTCAAAACCTTCAAGATAAAAAAAACTTATCAGAAATTTATAACATAGCGTATGTTTTTTTAATCAAAGCTGAGTGAGTGAGTTAGGAGATTTTTTTTTTCATTTGGCAACGGCACTGTTCAATCTTGTAAGTAACAGCGGTGTGTACATCCTTGTGTGGCAGAAAATATCGGTTGTATTAGGCCGTAGAATTACAAAGTAAGATTATGTGTGTTTTATTTAAACTTTTTGACGAGTTTGCTTTCCACAGTACTTTACACACAGACAAACAAAATGAAAATTAGCAACAAGGTGCAGGAGAGCACGGACCACGTTTTTTTTTTTCGAGGCAGTAAAAAGGAGCGGGGAAACGCGAGATGAGGGTTGTGGAATCGCGATATGCAAAAGGGGAGGAGAATAGGAGAAACACGGTGTTGGACGTATAGAAAGGGTTTCAGGGAATCTGAAGGGAATATCACATTATTATTGGCATTTCTTTCTCTATCACATTCGGTCTAGAGAACGAGACGGAGCGAAAATTAAATTTTAAATTTAATCGCGTGGTTTCGAATGTCGGAGGAAAGGGGATGCAAGTGTAATAATACAAAAAGTGAACGTCGGTGTCTACTGAATAAATAATTATTTGATTCCGTTTTACATATTAATACATACATTCTCAGATAGCTTAGGAAATGTAAAGAGATGGTAGAAATTACTTTTGATTAAAACTAGTTAACTATCTTGTCAGAAAACACTCTTCCGTATGACAAATGAAAATATATGCCGTTTGATTGTAATAATTCTGTATTTATAAGAAAATGAAAGGCAACTAAACTAAAATGTAGTTTGAGAAGAGAAAAACAAGCTTCATGTTTACAGTACTCCAAAACGCATAAAACAGTTACGGATTTTTTTATAACGCTTTTGAAAAAACACATTACGACCAATTTACTTTTATGTGTCCGTGTGAATCGAAGAATATTTTTCTGTATTTACATTTCCTTGTACATGAAATGCGTGACTGTGTTGTTTCAAATAGAAAAAAACGTAGATTTAAAACTTTTATTTACATTATGAACAGCCTGACGACTTTGCATTATAATTTTAAAAGATTTTGTAAAGCAAATTATTATTATAATTGTTATTATATTATTATGAAATCGTTCTCTCAACATGACAAAAGTATAAAAGTATTTCATGCACACAAACAGCGACTGGATAGTGAACAACATATTTTTCCGAGACGTTGGTTTGGCATAGGGAGCGCATTTATATGCGCAAAAAATTACCAATACATAGAAAAACGTGACCAAACTTATCAGTTCCTCCCACTGACATTAGTATCACTATATCTCAACTTCACGTACATTGGTCATATCCGGGTTTTCGGTACTCTCGAAACAAACTATTAATAATATTCCTCGAAGACTTGATTTCCGCGAAAATGTCTTTGCAACAGCTTGTTTTAATGCCTCCCGTGCACATCTACCGTTCTGAATCTATGGTTTGAACTGCAATTGACAGACGTGTGATGTCGCAGGAGCCTTAATCTGATTGGCACAGTCAAGTTAGAGTCGTCTTTGCAGAACGACACGCTTCCAATAGCCACGAAGCCGGGCTCTTATTCTGAGTTTGTCGTTACGAGCATCGAAACATTTCGTCACCAAGGTGCTTCGATCGTCCTGCAAACGACAGGAAATATCGTGTGAAGAAAAAGTGTATTCTGAGTGTGGTAAGCTATCGTTACGGCACAGCTGTCGCTCGGGCAAGTTCGGGATTTTCGATTCTGCCCACAGTACGGCAACATAACAAAAAAAAAGTTGTTATTTAATGTGTGCTTTACGGTCAAGCTTATATATTTCGAAGAAAATGTGTGCTGTGTTGAGTAAAGATATGTCTAGTGTAAACACGCGTTCATAATTTGTTGGTGTGGCCTATATTTAACACATGTTAGCTTGTTACTGTAGCAGCTAATTCATAGTTATGATTGTGGGAACACTGCACTGATATATCTGTTCTACGGTGATGGGAGACAATAGGGTAGTTGTTCTAACACGTACATTTTCGTTTGTGAAAGGTATATTGGAAGGTGAGGAAACGCAGCTTACTAAATTCGCTATGAACATTGATTGAGGTAGCGATATTTAATTCACAGAATAATGTAATATTTAAAATAATAAAAGTATAATTTGTGTATTATGATAACGTAGAAACATTGTATTTCGTAGCTGAGAGGTAAACGTTTAGAGTTTAAATATTTGAAAATACAGTACAATTTGAAGTTGTCATTTGCATTTTATTTCTGCAGAACATGTCCTACGCTTTTGTAAAATCAATTATTTTTAATTATTTGCGTAACTGAGACTGCTATGATAGTGGGTGTTTTTCATTTTATCTGCTGCTGATTGTGCAGTGCAATGTTTGTGTGTTTATGTGTGTGTGTTTATCTGTTAAAATAGTGTTTCATAGATTTTGAAAGGTTGTTAGTATAAAGTACAGTAAAGTTACATTAGCTTATAGAAACAAATAAACAAAAGATCTTTGCTTATCATGCACTCCTAACTTAATATTTTCCCAGTATCAATGTTGTTCCAAGTACACACACACACACACACACACACACACACACACACACATATATATATATATATATATATATATATATGATATAAAGTAAAACGTTATTGAGAAGAGGATATAATAAGCAGTAATACAATGAAAAAATAAATAAACAAAATGTGCTGCAGCGAAGATTTTAATTCGAACACAAACCGAACATCTCGTCGCTAATTCAAACGGCTTCGTTTACGCTAGTACTTTTTTTTTTTCGGCCGCTCACAACCAACTGAGCTGCGTGGGTGGGGGAAGGGCAGGGGCCGGTCTATCCAGACATATTTACTTGATATGTGGTCTTTATGCGCCATAATTACTTCCAAAATATAATATCTTACTTTTCTTGTAAGAGTGACCGTTTTATATTTTATGTGATTTTTACGTTAAAACGAAATGATTTTTGAACGTTTCTTTTTATATTTATACCGAATAAAATTAGCACGGAGACGACTATACACATATTAGCTGCGGACTGCTTGCCGACTGTTTTACGTTCCTTTGTACGCACGTACTATTTGAGTGTGAAAGTGTTTTCTAACTTGAAAAACATTTAAAATTCAGGCATGAACAGACACTACCAAAATAATATTTTTACATATCGCCCATACTTTATGTTGTTTCAACTGTATTTGCTTGTTTCGACAGCTCTACAGCTGTACTTACAAAACGACAGCCAGCAACGATAGACGTCATCGAATGTGACGTCACCAACAAACTGAAAGTACGAGACTGCCAATACGAAATAAGAGTCGATAAATACCGACAGATTTTATCGTTACGAAAAACGTAGAATTAGCTTCCATGGGTGCACCAGTGCACGAAAATCATTGAAACAAACTGAGGCAAAATTTTTTCCCGAAAATCAGGTATTTTATTATGTGAACCTGTAAACATTACAATAAGAAAACCAACAGATAATTGATTTCCCGAAAAAATTAATTCAACGCAATGGCATATTACAATGTTCCCTCTTAATTATCCTGAACTCCCCATTTATTTCTAAGACTGACGAAGTTCGTGTTAGGATAAAATGAGAAGATCTATGACGTCAGTGGACTTTCTCTTAATTGTTCTACCTGTTTCATCTCTCAGTTACTGGTGATTTCCTAACCTGAGGTCATATGAACGAATCTTAACCACTGCACTTCTTTTTTTTTTTTTTTTTGTGAAAATCTACTTGATACTAAAACGATTATCATATCTCCTTTCTTCCCAACTCCATTGCATGCGAGTAAAACTGAAAATATACATTTACTGTAGGTATGTGAGATTATAAACTTGGTCACGGCGCTGTATATTACTTAACTATTCTATGTTCGGTTTCGTTGGTGAGTTTTATGTTGCTGTAGTAATATGACGGTGTTAGGTTAGCATACGAACGTGGTGAAAATGATTTATGTGTTTCAGAAATAAACAGATAATATGGCTAGTAAAAGAAGTGACGCGTGGAATTTTTTACCATAATTATAGCCACTGATTTTTGATTGTAAGAATTTTGCATAAATTTTTATTGCCTTGCTTGCCCATCTGCACTGCAGCTGTGCTTCGTGGTTATTGGCAATGTGCGTGTTTTGGAGGCGTCACACATTTGAATATGCCAACAACAGGAAGGCTTACTGCAACACCACACGTCTCTGATTTGTGGGTGGAACACCAAGGCGCTGGAAAGTTAAAAACATTAAATCGCTTTCCATGATTCAAAGCAACAGTTTTTCCATAAGACATTGCAACAATTGGGAGCAAAATCCTGCTCACCGAAAATCAGTGTCTTCAAAAGTGCGTAGCAGATAAAAAACGCTGAAAACATCAATTGATATCTACGCTTTTTTTCCCAGACAATATGGATAAAATACTCAGTGACAATCTTAGATAATGGTACTTGCCAACTTTATGAGTAAATATTTATCCAGAATTACTAATTCGTTATGCGTGATCCCTTGCCGTAGTTAAATGCACGAGGTTCAGGCGCCAGAGATTTTTCATCAGAAGTTCGTAACAATAGAAACTATTCTGCTTAAAATTATGGCTGAAACTATTGTCTAGGATCGCTATTAATTTTCGCAAATCCGCTTCAAGAAACCTACAGTTATAGAATAATGATTTTAGCGTGTAGTTATGTACTACGCCCTCTTAACCAGAGGTGAAACGAAAGAATGCGAGGCTTGTTTGTAATATTTGCAAATGTTTGGTTTCGAGACACGCTACATCGTCGAGGTCGTATAGTTGCATAAACTTAAACGGCGCCTTGAATAGGTATCGTTTGAATTTGAAAAGCTTACAATTACAAATGTATCTTCCTTGTCATGTTGCACAACTTCCGACACAAATTCGTTGCGCAGAAAACGCGACTAGCAATGCCACAGTGGCGAGTACTTTACAAATATCAGATGACTTGATGGCTACTAATTCATCTAGCCCTAATGTCACTCCTGAGATTACAACAATAAAAATTAAAACAGTTATAATTTCCTTTCATGAAGTATTTAAAAAATTAGAGAATCAAAAATTTTAATTCTGCAATTATGTTAGTTTTTCCTTCTCAACGCATTATCGGTATTGGTATTGGTAATATCGGTAGTTTGTATCGGCAATTTTAGACAGGGCCTAAAAACTTCATCTGCTGAACTCTATTTTACATTTGTAGTAGAATTACATAAACATTTTTTGACGTGACAACGTCTTATAATTCGATAGAGCCGGCTGCACGCACGAAAAAGCATGACTCATGCGGCGTTACCTCGCTCTGAGGCGTTCCATGTAAGGCTTGAAGTGCAAGCGAGAGCGCGGAACGAGCGAG